>PVJI01003995.1:0-43038 GCA_004026765.1 Micronycteris hirsuta
ATTTCTGTGACTTGTTTCTATTCTAGTTGTTGGCTTAGTTTTTGTTTTTTAGGTTCAGTTTTTGATAGCTGTGACTTTGTCATCACTTTACTTTTCATAGTTTTTAATCTTTTTCTTAGATATGTCCCTTTAACATTTCATATAATAAGGACTTGGTGATAATGAGCTCCTTTAACTTTACCTTATCTGGGAAGCACTTTATCTTCCCTTCCATTCTAAATGACAGCTTTGCTGGATAGAGTAATCTAGGTTGTAGGTCCTTTATTTTCATGACATGGAATATTTCTTTCCAGTCCCTGCTTGCCTGTAGGGTTTCTTTTGATAAATCAGCTGATAGTTTTATGGAAACTCCTTTGTGGGTAACTATCTCCTTTTCTCTGACTGTTTTTAAGATTCACCCCTTATCTTTAATCTCAGAGAATTTAATTATGATGTGTTTTGGTGTGGCCCTCTTTGGGTCCAACTTGTTTAGTACTCTCTGAGTGACCTGAACTTGTGTGTATATTTCCTTCACCAAATTAGGGAAGATTTCTTTCATTTTTTTTTTTTTCAAATTAGTTTCGATTTCTTGCTTTCTCTTTTCTTTATGTCATCCCTATGATTTAGATGTTGGCACATTTGGAGATGTCCCAGAGTCTTACTCTTTCCTCGTTTTTTTGAATTCTTGTTTCTTCATTCTGTACTAGTTGACTATTTCTCCCTTATCTTCCAAATTGTTTATTTGAACCCCAGCTTCCTTTCCTTCACTGTTATTTACCTATAGATTTTTCTTTATTTCACTTAGTATAGACTTCATTTCTCCTCTTATGCATTTGCTGAACTTGAGTTCTCTGAGCAGCCTTATCACCAGTGTTTTAAACTCTGCATCTGATAGGTTGGCTATCTCCACTTTGCTGAGATTTTTTCTGCAGTTTTGATCTGTTCTTTCATTTAGGCCATATTTCTTTGTCTCTTCAATTTCACACCCTTCCTGTGTTTCTTTCTATGTATTAGATAGAGCTTCTTGGACTCCCTGTCTTGGTGCATTTGTTATGTTGTAAAGGGTGGATCCTTAGGCATTCAACAGGGTGGGGCAACCTGCCTTGCCACTTTGTGGCACTGTATGTGGGCGAAGGGTCATAGAGGGGACAGTGTCCCTTGCTGGGCTCACCCCATTTCCTGTCTCTTCCCCCACTTCTGTTATGCTCCTGGCACCCTTTTAGCAGCTGCCCTGGTGCTGAATCTTCAAGTGGGTAGGTTTTCATACGTGAGAGGACCATGCAAGGTCCTTTAAATGGACTCTCCTGAGAGACTGGCTGGTTTTTCTGCCACCCCTACCCCCAGTGGTTTTTATAGCCAGAAGTTATGAGTCTTTATTTTTCCAGGGCTGTAACTTTGGGCCAAGTGGTCTGGCTTGGGGCTTGGATCACTTGCTCCCTAGGTGTCCCTCCTACTTTTTATCTTCCATGTGAATGGCGGACTGCTCACTGCTGCTTTGCCGCTACCACACCATGACTTCTTGCTCCGGCTCAGTCTCTGCCCCTCCTACCTGTCTAGGTGAATATTTCTTCTTTAAATCCTTGGTTTTCAGACTTCCCTACAGTTCAATTTTCTGGCAGTTGTGGTTGCTTTTTGTTTTGAGATTAGTTGTTATTCTTCTTATGTTTGTGTGAAGAGGTGATGTGTGTTTCCCTATGCCTTCATCTTGGCTGGAACACTAAATTTAGACCATAAGAAATCATTTGGCTGCTGAAATTCAGCTAACGTATACAACTATCTGAACTTTATGGTTCTATATCACTGGCCAGGGGTATTGCTTATGGTTCTGAATATATCTGTGAACTGCAGAAAGACAGTGCCCATCTTGTTTTACTCACCAAGGCCTGTACTTAGGTAAGGACGGCTATTTGAAATTTGTCAGTGCGGAGGAGAATACCTTTGTGGATTTACACAGTTTCAAACTTACTTGACGATTGCTGGTTAGGGCAGTGTTGCTTCCAGGTAAAAACAACTTTCTGTAATAAAAGTTGTCTACTTTTTTCAGCTGGCTTTTCTTTTTACCTTGGCCATTTGGAATGGAGTTTGTTTTTTTATCGTAACAGCTACTGAAAGCCATAAGAAGTGCAATACACTGATATGTGAATAGTTTTCTCAGAAGTACCTGAAAGTGCCAGTCTTAAATACGCACTGTCTGTGTCCCAAGGACTGATGGTAGCTCATTTTCATTAAGTACTTCACTAGTGTTTCATATTATCCACTGATTCTCCAGGCAAGGAGGGAACAATCCCACTGTCCCCATTCTTGCCTTTTCTTAGTTAGTATCACATTTCAGCCTACTGATGCCAGTTTCTGTATTAGGAAGGAGTTCTTGATTTCTAGTTTTTTTGACTTGTGTCTTTGCTTTACCAGAGAGCTCTTACCACATGGAGGAGGGCTAAAGGCACCAAAGGCAGGTCCAGATTCTAGGACCTATATCAGAAAGCATTTCTTCATCTATTCAAGTGTGTTAATGTATATATTACATTGACATCTAAGAGCACTACATGCTTCTTAATGGGGGGCCTGCTTACATGCTTTGTGGTCCTTGAAAGCTGTAATCAGTGTTTAAAGTCTCTGGTTGAATTTTCAAGTTCCCAATATTTGGAATTTTAAGTGTATGCTTTTCCTAGCTATTATCTACCCTATTTTATACTGTAGTATACATTGCTCAATGTTTGTAGATAATACTTGAATATGTTCTATCATACCATTATACACAATCAGGTACTTTTTAAGTGATTAATTATTTTTCATCTTTTCCTATAAAATTTATGGTAAAAAACTAGCAAGTTTAAAGAAATGCCTAACTGAAAGTCTAAAGATATGAGTCGTAGCTACTGAAACTTCTTATGTTGCTACATATTGTTTTGAGAATTCTGAGGAAAGCTTTTGTTTGTTGAAACGAATGCAGTAGTAGTAGGGCTTTTCAAACTTTTGCTTGCTCGCTGATTATTTAAAAAACAAAAGAAATGACTTTAATATCTTAAAAATATGTATTTGTCCTGAATATGCCCATTATTACCAATGAAAAATCTCAGGAGTAATTCTTCAAAAGATCATGAAGATATTATTCCTTGTAAAGTTACCATATCATAAAAATTTCAGTATGTAAAATAGGTTTCTGGAAGACAGTTGCTTTGTGCTTTTTTTAAATCGAATTAATATATTTCCTGTCATACAAAAACACTGTTTAGGCTATTTATTTCTGTAAAATACAGGTACATATACATTCATTTAGATACTTATTATAGAGTTATAAATAATTATAAGCAGAGGCCAACTTTGTCAGTTGAGTCAGAGAATAAAGGATATCATGGCAAATACAAATCCCATCTTCACTATGGATTATATGGGAGGGCAGCATGGTCTTTTAAAATATAAATAAAACTTGCAGATAGCAACCCATAATAAAATCTGTTAACATAAACTGACAATATTCTGTTCTCAAATATATGACTGGTAGGCTCATATAATCCAGATAAATTAACTGAAAACTATGGTGTATAGTAGCTGGCATTAAATAAGGCCAAACTTGTCATTCACTTAAGGATAAAAACAAGCATTAGAGTAAAATTACACTAGGAGAAGAGATAATAAAGACTTTGTTATTCATTGATTTATTGTCTGGTATTTTTTTTTAAAGATTTTCATGTATTACTTTTAAGTAAATAGCAATTGCTTGCCCTGGCTGGTGTGGCTCAGTGGACTGAGTGCCGGCCTACAAACCTGAGGGTCGCCCGTTCGATCCCCAGTCGGGGTTCATGCCTGGGTTCCAGGCCAGGTCAGGTCCACAGTAGAGGGTGCGCACGAGGCAACTGCACACTAATGTTTTTCTCTCTTCCTCCCTCCCTTCCCCTCTCTAAAAATAAAGAAAAACTTAAAAAAATACCAATTGCTTTTTGTAATTTTTATTTTTTATTTTATTTTTCTTTGAAGTCATAATTTTTTTTTGAAAAATGAAAGGTATTTTGTGTATTTATTTGGAATTTGTTCATTTGCAAAAAGGTTCTGGTAACAATAAAAAATAAAAGGAAAATGGTAAATCAGAAAGAAATGTGAAAAAGTAAGGTAGAGTAGAGTAAGGAAAGGGAAAAACATGGTGTGGAACTTGGAAGTTAAACCAACTTATACCCATTAGGTTTTAGCTTTTCCTCTAAGTTGCCAGTGGTGATCCTAATGCCCAGGGAGATGAGATAAGTTTCTGAAGTTCACAGAACTGGGAAATACTGACCCCAGAATTCAAACTCTGGTGAGTCTTGTTCAAAGCCTATGCATATCCCACCACCTGCTGTTGCTAGTGTCTTGAGGAAAACAGTTGTGTACAAATTGCTCCTGATATAAAAATGACAAACTTGTCCAGTTTGCTTGAGACTATTCTGGTTTTAAAACTGAAAGTTCTGCACCCCAGCACCTCCTTTTCTCCAGAGCAAAGCGAAATGGTTGGCCACCTGCCTGATTTCCTCCCAGCCATGGTAAGGAGAGAAAGTTGAGGGCGTTAGAAAGTTTTCTTCAGATGGCAGAGTACAGCTGAGTACATTTCTTCCGAACTACATAATGCATCATCCTCCCTCATTGATAATCAGTTCCTGCATTGTAAAGCTGAGCTGCTTCTTTCTGAGCTCTACTGCAGGCTGTGGATTTGGTGGTAGTCTTGATCCTGCTATTAATATATTGTGGCTTTTTTTTTTTTCTAGTACATATGGTATCTTTTGGGTCATTTGGGTTATGGATAGTTTAAGTGTTTATATGTATATATACCATACATATTTGTCAGAAGGTGCTGGTAGAAGCTATTAATGTTTCCTAACAGTGAATCCCAGTGTTAATCCCAGTATTAATCCCAGTATTAATGGCTAAATAAAAGTTTATTTTTTATGTAATAGCATGAGGTGATCATTCCACATCAGTGAGAGATTCCTTCCTGCTCTCATGCAGATTCCTTCTGTTTGTCTTCTCTAGCATCTCTTAAGATATTTCCCTCATTTGTGGTCAAAGCTGGGTTGTTGCCAAGGGCAAGAAAGAAAGCATGGAGAAGACACACTCAAGTCCAAAGGTTTAGGATTAGAAGTGGCAGAAATAAATTTCTGCTCTCATTACTTCAGATCTAACATGTATACATGGCTGAACCAAACCGCAAGGAAGGCTGGGAAATGGGTTAGCCAGGTGCCCAGGACAATGGGGGGAATGGATGTGTGGGACAGCAAGCAGTCTCCCACTCCAGGTTCTACTTAAATATGTTTAAGTACTTTCTAAATGCTTTTTTTTAAATACAGAAAAATGATCTCTTCTCCAAACAATTTCTAAAGTTTTATCCTCTTGTTTTGGGAAGAAGTGCCTCCAACCCCTGATACCCAGTGATATCTTTTGCAATAATGAAAACTGTATTACTGTTGAAATACTATTAGGTGTTCAATATCATCATAAGAAAATTCCCTCCATCCTGCAAATTCCCAGTCATGTAGTCAGAAAATTTGATGGGTGCCCTCCAGTTGGTCAATGTGCAAAAAAAGTCACAGTTCCAAAATATGTTTCAATATATTAATATATACAGTAAATAAAATGAAGATGGAAAATACAATATATGATAAAAGAGTCCAGAAGTTCAAGAGGTAAATAAAATTTTTCTGAAGTCTTTTGAAGTAGAACAAATGACACAGAGGTAGAAAATGCCAGAAGCTTCCAGATTGTGTAAGCATTAGGATGCAGGGGCCACTCAGGGGCTGCCCACTGAGAAAGGTTTGCATCAAGCTGATAAACAGAGTTGTCTATTAGCACATATATTTTAGCTGATATTAGCCTAAATTTACATTACAACAATAAATAATAAAATTTTATTGTATTCGTGCATATTTAAGTATTGTAAAGCTTTTATTTACACATGCATGTTATATATATTTATATAATAAAATCTTTTAAATATATATGTATGTATATAAAATCACTACCATTGTGTGTGTGTGTGTGTGTTCATGTTTATCTCATAGTGACTACAGAGTAGCAGAGTTACTGGGAACCCACTAAAAGCTTGTAGCTCCCCTTGGGAAGAGTAATTCAGTTTCTAGTCATTTCCCACCCCCACCCTCACTCCCATATTCTATTTAGATCATTTTGTTACTGACAATTTTAAATCCTAAGCATTTAATTTTGATTTTTTTTGTATGTGTACAACAACCATTTGAACTAAATGGCATAACAATTCTTTTATAATTTTATTAAATCTGATTTATGTGAAGAGACCAGCAACTGTGGATGCATTGCTCATGGTAATAGATTATATGCTATATCAAAATGTTAATTTTGTTGCTTCTCCAACAGGTGTAGTTTCAAGTATGGTTAATACTAAGCTACAATATCACACATATAAAAAATTTTATCAAAAGAAGTTCATGCTGTTGACTCATTACTCCCCTATTTATTGTTATTACTGAAAATCACTAGATCTAATTCTATTGGTTTCCTTCCAGGTTGAACCTAGAAATCACAGTATTTTTAAGACATTTGTAACTACCCACTATGGATATTAGAATTACAATCATGCTTCATTGTGTGAACAATGATTTAAAAAAATATTCTTTACACATATGGTAAGCAGGTGACCGATGCTATCCTGGTTTGAAGATGCTCAGTGTTCATATAACTGGTATTTAAATTTTTGATGTGTATTGCATTTGTTACTGAATATCAAGAATATGTTATTTTGCTTATATAGAGTAAGTTCAAAATGGGGTCTTTTGTAGAAGCACTCATCCTGTTTAGAATGATATAACGGAAGCCTGAATGTTCATATATCAAACAAAATGCCAGCTTTCTGTGGAAAATAGGTGTCAAAAAGTTTCTTTGTACCTCTAACGCATGTGATTATGTAGTACAAAATGCAGAGTTTGTAAAATTTCTTGAATATACAGGCAAAAAAATGAATAATTCAAAACAACTCATAAGTTTTACATTCCATTGTCCCTTTATAACGCAGGCAGAAGATAGCAGTATGCTCCCAATAGAGCTGAATTTGCACAAGTTGCACCTCTGAAAATGCCAGATGGTCTATGGTCTACTTTTGAGAGCTGTCACATATGTAAAGATTTGAAAAAAGAAAGACAGCTGAATGAGAGCAGTGGATCGTTAAAGGGAGAGTGAGGGTCCCTAGGCATCACTTGCGTTTTAAGAAGCATTGTGTCATTCCCATATTAGCATGTTTTTTTTTAAGCCATACACAACTTTTATACAATAAGAAAATCTGTTTAAAGCCAAGTAGTTATGATTTAATCAATCAGATATTTTTGTTCTTTATGAAATAATAAAATCATCCTTCCTACTTGGTTTTAGTTGTTGTTGTTATTATTTTAAGTCCTCACCTGGGGATATGCTTATTGATTTGAGAGAGAGAGGCAGGGAGAGAGAGAGAGGAAAAAAAACACATTGATGTGAAAGAGAAACGATTGCCTTCTGAATGCACCCTTACTGGGGATCGAATCCAAAACCTAGGTATGTGTCCTTACCAGGGATGGGACCCACAGCCTTTTAACGTATGAGTTGATGCTCCAACCAATGAGCAACCCAGCCAGGGCAATTGTTGTTTTACTCTAAGATTCAGGTCTTACCCATGAATAATTATCAATGAAATTAAAATAAAAGTCTCTTGAGATAACCAATATATCTAGGGTTTATCCAGTTTTGTTTTGACATGTTTACTACATGCATCTGACAGAATCATATAACTAGGAAAGTTTTAATGTTAAAAAGAAAAGAAAAAACTAGAATGAAGAGATAATACTTGGTTACCTGACCATAAAACTATAGTAAAAATAATTAGGTGACAGTGAAACAAAAATTAAGGTACTATAATTTATCTGCCAACAGAAGTAGATGTCATTTTGAAGACTGAGATGTAGATAAATCATTAAGGATATGTTTGAATATCACTCCAGCCATACCCAGTAATTTGCCTATAGTCAATTTTGATAGTAGAAAAAGGTCAGATCTGTCAGTTTTAGAATTTGGTGGCAAGACATAGTTGTCTTTTACCACCTTTATTTTTATGTATTGAGAGTGTTTAACTGTTACAGAGTGATTTTAAATTTATCTTGGATTATGGAGTATGACAAGACATTTTTGATAAGAAATCTCCCCAGCATTGGTCAGTGACATTTCAACTTAACCAAGCTCTCAGATTGCTTGAATTATTCTTTTCAGAAAAAAAAAAAAAAAAAAGTGGCCCAGTATGTTCCATTTATTGGTGAAATTATTGGAAAGTGCTCTGAAAAGAGCACCAAATTAGGTTTAACTGTCTTCTTTGGCATTCCTTTAAATAAATATGTATAACTAGCTTTATGTTTAATAGCAGTCATTAGGATGTCATTCTTGTTGATACAAGAAGTTACAGGAGAGCATATTAATCTCTAGATCAAAAGATTACTCACCCATAAGAAATGGATCTCCTGTTGCAGATGCCTTGATTGCCAATATTAGTTGTATGAAGGGCATCTATATCTTTTAAACAGAGAAGTAATCCTTTTTTCTTTTTTTTATCTTTTCCTCAGAAGTTATGAGAAAAGTAAAATATTTTGATTCAATTTACAACCATTACTTGGTTTTATTCACAAATATTTAATTTTTGACAATTTTTCTCCTTTGTTTATTATTGAATAACTTAAAAACTATGAGATATTCATGCATTAGTTTTATAAATCAGGTATTAAGGGTATGAGAGCATGTTTTTGTTTAAGTCAAAAAATCAGTTTGTCTTTTCCTTGAAATCTATACATTCATGAGTAGAATATTTTGATATATTAAGATGTTTATCTTCAAAAGACATAGGATATGGAACAAGAACAGACATAAACAATATGTGCTAAAGGCATTCTTAAATAAATGCAAACTGCCTTCTTTATAAAAAATACATGCTGAGCCTTAGCTAGTTCCCAGATCACATAAAATCAATCCCTTTTAGACATAATATGGCTTTGCATACAATAGGCTTTCTAAGTTGAAGAGTTCTTAGTATTTCGACTTAATTTACATTTTATAACTTCATAATTATAAATTGAAAATAAAACTAATTATACAGCAGTTTTAGATTATGAAATCCTAGGAAATTATGAAAGTAAATTTTGACAATGATGGTTTTCGTTATTACTGTCGTTTTTAACTGAAATGCTTTGATTGATAGCATTGCTAGGGAGCTATACAATCAAGATAAATGTTGATTTTAATAATCTCATTATTTAGCCAGTATAAAAAAGTAACCTTTTCTGGGAAGATCACAGCTCTTAGCTGCAAAACCAGAAGCCACTTTAGGTAATTTAAATGAAAATAAATATATTAGCAGCACAGAGACTCTCAAGGGTTACACAGCTAAGGATCATGCCTCTACATTCAACCGAGCTTCTCTAATGTAAACCTCACTGACGTGCTTTTGGTCCATGGGTCTCGTAGGAAGTGGACATCAAACACTGAACCCACAATATTTCACTGTATTGTCCAGCTTTGATACCTGAATCCATTGTTCTTTTTCTTTTATTTCAAAAGATAATTCAGTAGTTTACCATTATCGGGGATAGCGAGATAATACTTTTGTGTCTCTGGCACCGGTAAGAGGACCTGGTACATAGAAAACTATGTACTTTTGCTGTTAAATGAGTGTTGAATTACTTCATCAGATTTCTAACTTCAATTTTGTTAAAAAACAAAACACTTTTTTCTTCTTTTTTTAATATCCTTGTGTAATGTCGCCTTTGATGACCCCCTTTCTCATTTTCCCTTATAATAAGGATGTTTTCCCTCTATTTATTCATTATTATTTATTATATATTTTGTTTATTATTACTATATACCTACTTATTAATGTTTTAGTTTCTTTTTCCTTTCATTTTTAGTATCATGAGTAAAATTCAAAAAAAGTCTGTTACTGAATGCATTTTATTTTAAAATACTAATTTATTTTTAACCTAATCAACTTTTCCTGCTTTTTAACTTAGCCCAGCCTCAGCGCTTGCCTCAGCTGCTAACTTCAGCACAGGAACCGAGTGAGGAGGAAATAGGCAAGATAAAGGACTGCCACAAATGTTTGAGCAATGGAAATGGAATTCACCATGGGGCCAAAACTCTATCTGCAGATAGTCGAAGACTTTCAGCTCCTGTTTCTCAAAAAATGCATAGAAAAATTCAGTCCAGCTTGTCTGTAAATAGTGATATCAATAAGAAGAGTAAAGTAAATGCTGTCTTTTCCCAAAAGCCAGGCTCTTCACCTGAAGGTAAGTTTGAGATACATACATATTTTATTTGACCATGTGTAAAATCCTATTCACTAATATTTAATAATTATTTGATCAAGTAAACATAAATGAAGAATCTTGCTTATCTGTCAGACAAAAAGGAAATTTGGTAAAATTCAGCTTACATCCCCAAAGGAGAGCACAGGCTATGAAAGGAAGCATTGGCAGCTGACATCCTGCTTTTAGATTATTGTCTTCTTGTGTGAGTAGTCATTAGTTTATATATAACTACTTCTTTTTAAATACCACATTTAAAAATATGAATGCAACATTGTGGTGCCACATGAATGTATGGGAATATTTTTTCTGTTTCTGGTTTAATATGTTATTATGTGGTTTAGAAATAAGATTACTTGCTTGCAAATCAGTTCTTAAATATGCAAAACAAAACCAGAAAAAAGATTTGGTAATTTTTATCTTTTTGCCAGGGAGCAGGACAAGTAATCTGTGTTGCTTGACTGACCAGCATCTTTCAGCCACCCTGCCCCATTCCAAGCTCACTGTGGTCTGGTCTTTAGCTCCTTTCAGGAACTAATTATTATCTCTTCAACTCTGCCTCATCCTGCCCTTGGCCAGGTTAGAGTCAGGTTAAACACTATGAACCCGAGAAAGTCTTTCCTTATTTCAACACAAGTCCATGTCATGACATGTGTTTCTAACTTAGACTTTTTTAATTTTTATAAAAACTGCTTTCTGTATTATATTAAAAAAGGAATAGTCTCCCTCATATTTACAGTTACAAATTTCTCTTAACATATCCATGTTCTTCTATTCTTCCTCTCTCCACTTTAACAGTTCTTAAGCATCAAAACACTGAAATATTCCATCATATATGACCATATATATATATATATATATATTATATATATATATATATATATATCTTTTTAAAGATTTTATTTTTTTTATAGATGGGAAAGTAGGGCGAAAGAGGGAAAGAAATATCGCTGTGTGATTGCCTCTCATGTGCCCCCTACTGCAGACCTGGCCTGCAACACAGACATGTGCCCTGACTGGTAATTGAACTGGTGACCCTTCCATTTGCAAGCTGGCACTCAGTCCACTGAGCCACACCAGCCAGGGCTGTATATTTATTTCTTATTCCCGTTGCCTTTCTATTTTAATTGCCATGGAATCTTAAATAAAGAAAATTCTATGGATGCTTCTGTGAAGTTGGCCATGCTTATTCATAGAGATAAATTGAGTTGTAAATAGGAAATTGTATAGAGAGTTGCCAGTAATGAGTAGGAGAAAGGATATTACATTTTGGGTACAGGTGTCTCAAATTCAACTGAGGTAAAGTGTTAGGTTGATCAAATGATATGATAATAAATGGTCTGTGTAGTTCCAGGTCAGTGACACTACTTTCCAAACTAATTAGATTGAAAGGGACATGATTGACACTTTAAAATTAGTTTGACATGTTAGCTACATGGTCATCTCTGAAGCATAGGTAGGCTGTTAACTAAACTGGCTCTCCGAGGAGTTGGGAAGGCAATGCAATTTTCTTTAGAGGATCTTCATTTTCAGGTGATTGGGTGAAATAATTGAATTCAATTGAAATTCACTTGTTTTTACATTTAAATTTACTTAGTATATCCCTATTCTCTTACTTTTCATTTGATATTTACTTATTATAAAAAATAATAACACTTTCATATCAATCCAACTTAAAATTACCTATGAAATTTTTATAAAGTTTGTCATTATTTGCTTACTTTTAATATCATGTATGAATTTATTTCCGATGTAAGAATGCAGTTTCCTAAGCAACATAGGAACGAAGAGGAAAATTGATAGTATATAAATGAAATATAGTTCTGTAATCCCTGTTCTTCTCCCTCTCTCTTTTCCTTTCTTTGTTTCCTCTTCTCACATATACACTCACACTGATGGCCCACCACGAAGATATGGATGAGGGAAGTCCCTTGTAATCCTGATATTATCACAAAATCTGTTGCAGATTGGGTTTTGGGGGTGTGAGAAGTATGAAGCAAAAATGAAAATGATTAAAGATACTGTACAATATCCTATCCCTAACTTTGCTGTTAGGCTATAGAATTTAGCCAGTTGTAGGTTTATTTTATTTTGAGTACTTAAATCTAGATGAAAATTCCATTGACCTACTTTACATTTTCTCAGATGTGTTCATGTTTTTTGCCGCTGTTTAAGATTGTGACCTAAATTTTTTTTTGTTTCTTCTGATTTTCAGTTTTAAAGTTAAGTTTATTTTCTTGGCAATGCACTGTAGTTAAACAAACAAACAAACAAACAAACACACGGGAAAAAACGAGCATAGAACTGGTAGATGAGAAATTAAAAGGAAAACATTCTCAGTTCTGCCATTGGATAGCTGGGGGACTTGGGTTTCCCTGGGGCTTCTTTTTCTATAAAATGGTGTGTATGTGTAGATTAGAAATCTTCAAAGTAAGTTTCAGTTCTAAAATTCTGTGATGCTGTCTTTATAACAAAGCTGCTTTGCTCTACAGACAGGTTATTGCTTTACAGACTGTGTGGGATGCTTGGTTGAGAAGAAATATAATGCCTGTGGAATAGAATAGGACACTAGCAGAAATTGTTTTGATGAACAGACGTAGCATCTGGATTTCAGGAGGACTATATTTCAGAACAGCAAGTCTTGACTAGGCTCAATTTGTTACACTAATAAAATGGATATAAATTATTTTTAAAAAGCAATAACAATGGGAAGATTTAATAGCTAGAATTTTCTCAATTCTATGTTTTTTTGCTTGTTTTACATTTTTCTTAACTCTTCATCATCTATATCTGTTCTTACAGCAAAATAAGCAAACAAGTAGTAAAATAATATTCACTGAAAACCTCAGAAATCAGCTGACCATGCCCAGTTTGACAATGGGTGTTTTTTTCTGAATAAATGGTGATTGTGGTTATGCTCTTCATATTGCACATAAATAATATCAACAAGTAGAGGGGCATTTTGTGGTTCAGTTGATAGAATTAATATTTAGTTATTTCATAGTATTTCAGTAAGGACTTCTTTGTGGATCATATTTGGAAAACACTGCTAAGAAATGGGCCTGTTGCTTATACAGAGGTAAAGATTGCCCCAGCCACATAATTGAGACAGTGAGTTGGTGACGTGTTATAATATGTCTTTAACTGTGGGCTGAGTACATGTAGACACATAGACATGTGCTCCATCGCATTCTCTTTTTAAGCTGTCTCGATTCATGTAGTTACTTAGATTTATACTATGTACCAGGTATTGTTCTGTTTCGCTCATATGAACTCATTTAATCCTCCCAGCAGCACCATAATGCTATGAACTATATGTAATTATCTAATTATAAATGAGGAAACTGAGGCACGGAAAAGTTAATTAAAACCATCAAAGTCAATTGGTAAATGATAAAATTGAAATTGAAATCCAGATAATTCTGAATCCACAATCTATGCTACTAACCACTGATATTTGGCCTTTTTATTTTTTTTTAAAGATTTTATTTATTTATTTTCAGAGAGAGGAGAAGGGAGGGAGAAAGAGCAATGTATGGTTGCCTCTCACATGGTCCTCATTGGGGACCTGGCCCGCAACCCAGGCATGTGCCCTGACCGGGAATCGAACCGGGACCCTCTGGTTCCCAGCCCGCGCTCAATCCACTGAGCTACACCAGCCAGGCTATTTGGCCTTTTTAAAGTCCTCTGAGAAAAAGATAATTTACTAGCTATCCCAACATCACATTGGATGTTGGTGTTACAGCTATGGGTGAGGCAGGGATCTTCTTATTACTATAAATTTGCCTTCTTGAAGCCCTTTTATCCAAATTTTCAAAAACAATTCTTATATCTCTACCCAGTGTTTGTTTTGTTCCTTACTAGACTCTAAGTTATTGAAAGACTGTACTGAGTTTGAGTCAATTTTTTTTTCTTTTTTCAATTTATGGTGATGCCCAGTGTATTAGCTTCATAGAGTTTCCCTGGAGTTAATAAGCAATACAATGTTTTATTTCAAATGATTTTACTCTACTCTTCTGTAAAACTAGCACTGAAAAATAAATGTGTGCTTATATTCATTTAAAAAAATGTTCTTTTAAAAAGTACATTTTATATAGTGGAGGGGAAAAATACCATGTGAGAAAATACAAAGATTTTTAAATTAGTAGATTTCTACTTGTTTTGCTTAGTTAAATATTTTCCTATATAATTTTTCTGATTGCATCACCCAGGTAGAGTTTTGAGACTAAATGTTTAAGATTCTTGACCTTTGAAATGATCATACTATAATTTATTTTCTGTTTTTAAAAAAGATTTTATTTATTTACTTTTTAGAGAGAGGAGGAGGGAGGGAGAGAGGGAGGTAGAAAAACATCGATGTGTGAGAGATACATTGATCACTTGCCTCTCACACACTCCCAACTGGGAACCTGGATGCAACCCAGGCATGTGCCCTGCTTGGGAATCAAACTGGCCACCTTTTGGCTCACAAGCTGGCACTCAATCCAAGGAGCCACATTAGCCAGGGTGGTATCATTTATCTTCAGTGACATTGAAATTGCCAAGGGTTTTCATTCGATTCTAACATACTTTTCTTATCATAGGAATAACAAATCCTAACACATTTTAGGTATGCCAGTTATTTTGTAAAAATTATGTTGCAACAAATATATTTTTAGAAGAGATTTTATGCTTTTTTAGGAATATTTGATAATTTACACTCCATGTTGATAGATTTAGTATTTATAGTGAAGTGCATATCCAATCCCGCAGCTCATTGAACTCAAATGTTGAATAATGGAGTCAGGAACATTTTATACATAGTAACATCTAGGATCAGGTACTTTTTAAATTACACAGAGGTAGTTATGCTAGTTACTAGAATGCAGACTGAACAAGTGTGCTTTTTTGTGAAAATTGGCTTTACTGACTAGTGATGTGTCTTGGGTAGGTTTCTTAACTTCTTAATGCGTCAGTGTCTTATCTATAAAATAGGGATGTTATTAGTACCTACTTCACAGCATTGTTGTGAATAATACTTGAGTTGATAGTACATTTAGTTGAGTTAGAACACAGCTTGGTCTAGATGAAATATGTGAGATGTTAGCTCCTGTTTTCATCATCATCATTAAGGGACACAGGGGGAGGGGTCAGGACTATTAGCTTCCTGGAGAAGGCAATGCCTGGATAGAGACCTGAAAGATAAGATTAGGTTGGAGTTGAGGGAAGCATTCAAGACTGAAGTGACCTTTTGAAATAATGTATTTTGTTCAGAGAAACATAAACTATTTGTTGTTTCTGAAAAGGTAAATTAGGAGAAATGAGACTGGACAGGCAAGAAAGAAACACACCAAGGCAGCTTGGCATGTCCTGTATTTGGAAGCTATGTAGCCAGGTATATATGATTTCTCTGATGGACATCATTTTAATTTTTTTTGTTCTCATTAGAGGACATTTATTATTATTATTTTTCACTGCTTTTCAAGAGAGAGGAAGGGAGAGAGGAAGGAAATGAGAAACATTGATGTGAGAGAGACGCATCGATTGGTTGTCTCCTCTATGTGCCCGGAGTAGGGATCTTACATGTTTGGACCAGTGGGTCACAAGGAACCATGCCCAGACTGGGGATTCAACCCACAACCTAGGCATGTGCCCTGACCAGGAATCAAGCCCACAACCTCTCAGTTAGGGGATGACGCTCCAGCCAACTGAGCCACAACAGCCAGGGCTCCGAATCATTTTATATTTAGTATCCTTTATATGTTTGATACTTTGTATTTCTTTTTCTCTCCATAATGCAGAAATGTCTTAGATCAATTATGTAAGAACTGTTACCATAAATAAAACCAATTAATTGGTTTTAGGTTTGTTGACCTTCGGATGCTAACAAGCTCTAATTCAGGAAGCCTTTGGACCTATGGAGGGACTTAAGCCCAACCCTCCAATTTTACTGGTTCTCTCTCATTCCCTTTCTTTAAACTATTCCCTTGGCTTCTAGCCTATATGATTTTACTCTGTCTCCTTTTTAGATTTCTCTCACCCTTCTTTTTAGTATATTTACCCTGTGTTCATAGTGTAGATGCTTTTTACAGCATCTTGTAGAAACAAGCATCATGCCCTCAGTAGGGAGGAGGACAGCCATAGCTCTGTGGAGACAGGAAGGCTGGGTAGTAATTGTGTAGAACAGTTTGAAAAGCCCATTAGGTGATCGGCATATGTCTTGCCCCCTTCTTCCTTGAGAATCACTGGTATAAAATGGTAAAAATATATTTTGTTGACCTTATGGCTCCCTCTTCTCTCCTCATCATCTGCAAACCCTGACCTAACTCCTTGATCGTGAAATTGTGCCTTTACTGCAATGCTTAAAGTTCCTGGCACACATGGGTAAGTAACACAGCTGAACACCTTTGCTTCTTTTTAGACTGGATTGTTCTCATAATTTTCCTTGCCTTCTTGATCTTTACTTTTCAGAACTCAACTCAGGTATCATATTGTTATGTTCCAACTTTGGGCAAATTGCCCCTATAGTACCTGCCACATATGAAATGATACTGAAATTTATCTGTTTTTCTGCACTAAAATGTAATCTCAGTGAAGACAAAGACTCTGTCTTATTCATCCCTTGATTTCCAGCATACAGCCTAGTGCCTGGCTTATAAGTGATCAATAAATGCTAAAGCACATAAGGAATAGAAACTGGAGAGCTTCAATACTTGCTCTTTAACTTTCTGTAGATATTATAGCTGAAACCTCCAAATGGCTGAAATTCTCAAGGGAGAGAATAGGGGAGATAATAGGCAGTGCTAATATTTGAGCTAAAAGAAAGGGAAAATGAAACTCAACTGAGGCAGGATTGGAACCCAGAACCCCTGCCTACCTCCCCATTAAGTTTTCTTGTTATTCTGTATGTTTTCAGTCATATTTCTGTGTGATTTTAGAAAAGCAAAATTGAAATTGAATGGTTCATTTTTAGTTTTCATAGTATTAAAGAAACTTACTCATTTTTCCCATAAAAAATTCTCAGTTTTGCCTGTAATAGTACAAGTACTAGTATTTTAGTGGAAGGATAATAAGGCTTTATGACATGACCATAGTATAATAATCTGGGAATTTGGCAAGATATGTTGCTGAATTCTTCAAAATACTTAATTTGCTTGGATAATGTTTTGTTTTGTTCTGTTCTGTTTTCTGAGGCACAGTGCAAAATTCCATGTCAGAATAGGTTTAGAATTCTGCTTTCTTGATTAGGTTCCAGTTTGGGGGTGGGGATAGAAAACTGTACTTGAACAACAATAAAAAATGTTAAAAAATAAAAAAAAGGAATTCTTCTTTCTGATGCAATATTTGCCAGTTCGTTGGAAAGCAGGATTTTAATAAATTTAACTGCTTAGCCAATAAACTGAATGAAACAACACTAATACAAACAGAAGGGAGTGTATGTATGCATGAAGAGCAGACATGATTGATCAAAGTTGTATATGTCAAAGTATAAATCATTCTTCAATTTTAAATCATTGCTTCTGCCTTGAATTAATCTCTTTTGTAGTTTTTCCATTATTTACTTAAAATATTTAATCATTTGTTCTTAGAAAACAAGCAGTTATCTATCCAAAGTATTATAAGTGGTAAGTTTACTTTAGGGCTGAACGTAGATATTTAAATACACTTCCATTAGAGTTTAAGAAAATAGGTTAACTATATAATTTATGACTTATAGTAAAATTACTTTTATACCCATCCATTTGATGAGGAACAAAGAAAAGATTTTACAAGGTTATAAAATAAATATAATTGAACATTTGTAATATAGAAACACCTTCACCTCCCAATCTACCTCAAATCTGAGAGTGCCCTTTGATAATAACTGACAACCCCGGAAGCCACGTTGAAGAAGACATAGATGCTGTCAGGTGTATATGGACTCCGCCTTTGATTTTTGGTTTTGTAGACAAACTGTTTCAGGCCACTGCTCAAAGAATTTACATTAGCTTAGCATTCACTCAGGGGATGGGTGGGGAGGAAATAAAACAATGGAAATACAGATAGATTGGCCAGGAAGCTTTTGGGTGTGAGGCATCAGAGTATGGAGACTGTTTAGAAACCCAGCCTCAGAATAATAGGCGAAATGGAAAGAATTGCACAAACCTTAAGGTTGTATTAATATACAACCAAGGTTTTAATTTTTGTTTTGTTTGGTGATGAGAAGTTTAGATGATGCTTTTATTAGGTCAGACAGTAATAGGTAGATAAAGTAGCCGAGCTTCTCTAGGATGAGAGTTTGTTTTCAACACCGAGAGCTATTCCAAGCATCAGTAGTGGAAAACCTGAAGGTAATCTTTGGGGTTTCAGGATTGAGTGAAGGATCCAGGCCAGGGCTAAAGCCAAATAAAAGTGGAGCAGCAGTCAGACATGCATCCTAAGCAGGACTGTCATTCATTTTTTAGTTCAGTTAGCTAGGAAAATACAGAAATTAGGATTTCACGAGGAATAGTTGAATATTGTTTGAAGCTGACCATGAGTTGCATTTTAGACCTGTTCAATTTCGAATGATTACGCTCAATCCAAAAGCATTTGAAAATACACACTGGACCTTGAACAAAGGAGTTAGAAGTAAGCATACTAATTTATATTTGTTCTTATAGAGGGGATATTTGAAACTGAATCTGAATGAGTTTTCCTGAATAGAGATTTAAGAGAAAAGGTCAGATGGATGAAAACTGAATGACTCAGGGATCACTGGAGGCCATCCAATTTGGTGGGATGGGAATATGTGTTCAACTTGAATAGACTTTTCTCCAGAGGTGATGTCAGAATAAGTCAGAATGAGGCTATGGCACTGATAAGATTACCTAGGGGAGAGGTCAAAGGGAGAAGAGAAAAAGATTATCAGGCTGAGAGAAAACAAAGGTGAGAGAAGAAACCACTTGGAGAGGGTGATGTCCTGGAAGCCAGGAAAAAAATGTGTTAAGAAGAAGACTGTACCAGATACTGCACCAGATGTTATTGACAGTTTCAGGATGAGTACTGAAATGATTTTGTTGGATTTAACAATGTGGACATCATTTGGCTACCTAATTAAGGGCCATTTTGATGGAGAAGCCAGAAAAATATGGGTTATGGATTGTGTGAAAACACAAGAGCTCCAGAAAGGCCAGAGTCCAGGATGAAAGTGTGGGTCAGGGAGGTTGTTTTGTGTTACTTTGTTTCAATGTGAGAAACTTTTGAGTGTGTTTACATTTGGATGGAAAGGATTCAGGAGAGAGAGCATTTGAAGATCTTAAGAAGATAATAATGATACCTTCATGAGGAGCCAGCATATTATTCCTTTAGAGTTGAGATCTAGAGTTCAGTATAATGAATTATGTGAATTCACATTTATTATCAAAGCAAGAAAACTGAGCAACCAGAGGACTTTTACTGAATGGTTAACCTAGACAACTCCACCCTGTATGGGTTTTGTGGTTGATTAATCTTAGAAGCCTTTGAATACCTTCTATGGAATGACTTTGTATGAGAAATTGTAAATTTTAAAACTATTTAAAAGCCGATCTCAAGTCCTACTCCTACTTCATTCCAGAAGTAGTTACTGCATTTGGATATAAGACATTGATAGGGCAGGCGTTTATGATTCTCAGTTCCAAATTTCTGATTTTGTTTTGGACCACAAGTTAATGGAAGTTGATAGCTTCTTATACTTTAGATTGTTAAGGCCTCTAGTTGAATTTAATAATAGCTTTTATACAAAGAATAGTGTTACAAAGGGAATAAAACATAACAGTAGCTTAATTTAAAAATGTATTTAGAGTAAATTTATGTTTGCATGTGAAGAGTAGGCCACCTTAAAGGCTTAAAGGGTTAAGACTTAACCTATAATACACTGGAATTTTGATTAATTGTGGTAGTCTCTTATATAATAATTCTGATCATTTTGGGGCTTCTTTGAGAATCTGACAAAAGTTTTTAAGAAAAATGAAAACAGAGTATTATTCCTTTTCTTTTGTTCCTGGAAGTAACCAGAGACACTGAGTGCTTTCAGATATCTTATTTTAAAGTCAAATGTCTCTAAGACCTGAACAATGGCAGGGGTAGCAAGTAATCAGCCAGGGTTTTGATTTTGATCTGTATGAACTAGGAAGCCAATGGCAGGTTTTAAGCCATCTAACTTACATGATCTGACTTACATTTTTAAGCACCACCTGCTTTTTGTGTTGAGAGTAGACTACAGGTACACAAGGGCCAAAAAAGGGAGGCTTCCTGTGTGACTCTTGCCATAATTCAGATGGGAGATAATACGGTTGGATCAGGATGGCAGTGTCGAAATGTTGCATACAGAGCAAGATCTACTGAAGGACAAGATTGCAGAGACATTGAAATTAAGAACAATGTAACAATAGCCAGGGAGGAGGGGGAGGGGACAATGGGGAGAAGTGTTTTCAGGAACCACTATAGAGGACACCTGGATAGAACCAAGGGTGGGGATGGAGGCAGGGAAGGGAGGTGGGATTGTAGGGGGAGGGGAGGGGAGAGTATGCAGACAACTGTAATTGAACAACAATAAAGTAAAAAAAAAAAAAAAAGAAACATTGTGATACAACATAATATTATTTAACCAAATTAATAAAATTTACTGTATAAATATAAAAAAAAGATTGCTGTATGAGATAAAAGCAGTTGTTAAGGATAACTCCAACTTATTTGGCCTCAGCAGTTGAAAGCATGGAGTTGCCATTAACAGAGATAGGAAGACTGAGTGAAGAACAGGGTTTGGTTCTGGGAGGAAGACCAGGAGTTTAGTTTTGATCATGTTGGATTGAAATGATTGTTATCTATCCAAGTGATGATATGAAATGGTTGGATAGAGGAGTCTGGAATTGAGAAAAAAGGTATGAACGTTTTGTGAGTCATCAGAGTTCAGAATGTTCAGTGGATGAGATCACCTAGCACTGGGGTTCTGAACCCTGGCATCCTGCATATTTGTAAAAAGAGCTTCTCGGCTTCGTCTCCAGAATGCAGTGGAATGGGGCCAAGGCAGCAGCTTCTTTAGAAGTTACCCACAGTAGGTAGAGTTACGTGCCAAGAACTGTAGAAGTCAGAAAGTAAAGAACAATTGTGAAAAAACTGAGGATCAGTGACCTGTAATGGAGAAGGAACCAACAGAGAAGGGTAGCTTAGAAAAAACTGAAGACAGTGTTTCAAGATGGAGGGAATGAGTATGTGTCAAATGCAGCTGAGAAGTCCAGTAAGATGAATGAGAAGTGATCACTGACATTGTACTATGAAAACAACTGGTGACCTTTATACTTTTGGTGCTGTGATGGGGACAGAAGTCTGATCGAAGTGGGTTCTAGAGAGAATGGAAAGAGAACAATTAAAAATTGCAAACCTAGGCCACTCTGTTCAAGAAATTTTCCTGAAGACAAATAGTAAAAGTGCTCTGAGTTAAAAGGGGATGCTTTTAGGAATGGGATTTTGGAGGCTGAATGTTGTAGGTAGTGAGCTCATGGATTGAAGATACTGATGATGCAGGAGAAGGATATCCTTGAGTAGGCAAGAGGGGAGGAAATCCATTACAAAGTGCCCTATGTTGTAGTTCTTCATTGAAATCTGTATCTAAATATCTATATCTATATCTTATCATTGCTCTCAGTTTTTAGATTATTAGGAGAAAGCAGTCATGCTTTGAGATTATCTTTTATAGTAACTGCCTTAGTAAAGTGACTTACACTTATGAGGAACTGTCTATTTAGTTAACTGTAGATCTTTCAATTGACCAGTTGGATTTGGTATAGTACATTTAGAGTTTTGGAAACCTTCTATCTAAAAAAAAGTATGCTATCATTTCAATGATGTTAAGTATACTACCCGTTTCCATTCATTTTAGAAGGATTTCAAAGAATTACTTTATAGTTAACAATAATAGCACTATACATTGCTTAATACTATAATTCTCAAAGGAGGAAGTTTTGGGGAAGAGATACACAATACACAGGATGTTTTGAGTCTTCTGAAAAAACTGGCTGATGACTCATAAGTCTATTGTAGTTTATAAAGTATGTACACAGGGAAAATAGTATCAGAATATTATTCACTGAATATAATTTTTGTCTTTAAATATTTGAGGTGACAGTCACAGTAAAACTTTATCTCAGATGCTCACAATAAATCAGAGCATTTTCTTTGTTTGTATTTTACTTTACCTAATTTTTACAACTTTAGCTAAAGTATTTTACTTTTTAAATAATTAGTTCCATTTTTGAGGTTAGGAGAATAGAAGTGTTTACATCAGCTGATAAACTGAAAACATACTGTTGGGTAATCTATACTTTAGTTCATGTCCAGATACTATGTGGTCAGCTCATGGACAGGTTCAATATTAACCTAACTGGTTATAGTAATGTTCCTTTGTCTTTAACTAAAACTATTTCAGTAATACTATATTTTATGTTTTTTTTAATTGTTGTCTTTGGTGCCTTTCATATATATATATATATTTATTTTTCCCCCCTGTGGAGGATTTCACAAAGAGAATAACGTTTTAATTCACTCTTGAAGAGAGAAGAGAGGCATGGTGTGGAGATACACCAGAAGCCTTTCATAATTTTTTTTATTTTTCCCCAATGTTTTATTACTACATTATTTCAATTCCTTTGTGTGTGTGCGCGTGTGTGCGTGCTCCCACCATTATCTCTATATACTCAAAAGATCTATCTGGCTAAATAGACACTACGATGTTTAAGAATAGAGAATTATAATATTAAGGAAAGTAACTTTGAACGTGGAGTTTTAAAAAAATGAAGATTATAAAAAAGAAGGGACAAAAAATCTCCCTTCACGTCTAGGACTATGTCTGTTTTGTGCACTAATCAGAAAACTTCCATATTTGAAGCCCTGGCCTGCAAGCCTAGTTGTTATTCCAAAAAGTATACCTTTGGTATGTCTGTCCATCTGTATGTCTCTCTCTTCACTCTCCTGTCTTTTTCTTCTCCCTCACCTCAGTTCTCTCTTTTTCTTACTATGTCTTTCTCCTGATTAATTTCAGTTAGAAGTTTTGCCTGATTTCATGAACAATTTATTGCAATTTAGAAGAACCTAAATAGCAGTGATTCATGATATTTTCAATAATAATTTTAATACTCTTTTCAGATAGTTTTAGTCTTAGCTTGTGTGTCTGTGAATTTGACTACATAGCTTAAAATAAATAGCTCCACAAATCTCTAAGACCCAAGACTTTTAAAATAATTATTTTTTTTCCTAGATTCAATTAGATTGTCATGGTATTTGAGTTGATTTCTTTTCTTGCAGAACACATAAGTTTCTTCAATATTTGGTTTTCAAAAACTACATTCTCAAATGAACCACCCTGACTCTTAAAACTGATGGAAGTGACATAGAAATACAAGTTTCAGTTAGATACATTTTTACCAGATGTAATCCTTACATATAGTGTTAAACTATTATACTTTTGAGAATCTTTTATAATTAATTTGTATAACTCTCAACTAGTATAGAATAAAGTAGGATTAGGGGAGCTTATGGTATGAAGTTACCAATTTCTGAAAAACTCTTGCGAAGTGAATTTTTTATAGGAGCTTTGAGTACACTAGGAATATATTGAAAGATTCACACATAATCCTCTAGCTCAGTGATTCTTAATTTTGGGAGGGGTCATGACTTTGATGAGAAAAAAGAAATGAAACAAACAAAAAACAAACAAATTAAATTTTGTTAACTTATATACTTTAAATGAAATTTGACATTTCCCTCAAATATAAGTGTAAGCAATAAATTTCAGTTGCATTAGTAATACCTGTGACTTTGTCACTGATACTTCATAGCATGTTATAGTTACTGCAGAAATCATGAAATGTCATTTATGCTAATCACTGCCTTAAAATTATAGTTAGTATTAGATCACCACTAGATCTTGTTTTTAATGTATTTTTAAAAAAGCACATATATATTCTATCTCAGCTTTTAATATTATGAAAGCTATTTCAACATAATTAGTTTTCTTTGAAATTATTTTATTGTATGCATTTAAAAATAATATTTTAGTTGCATGGTACACACACACAAGACAAGAATACCTGCTGTAGTCCCCTTTGTAGTATAAATAATATCTTTTGTAATACACTTGTTTTATAACCTTAAGTTCTGTGTGTGGTTTTCAAAATGCAGGGAACACAGTTATTTTTTTAATAGTGTTTTTTTTTTCTCATATGAAATTGAAAAAAGAATACAGGACATATCCAAATTTCCATTAAAAAAAAACTATATTAAATAGTAAATTCCTAACTGTTGTTCTCTTGTTTACACATTGTTTGCGGGCAGTTTTTATCGCGTGCTCTACTACCAGTCAATGTAAAACGTATAAATACGTTTCCCGCATATAATGTGTTTATATTTTGATGACTTACTTTTACCAAGGCATGGATATAGAGGCAGGGAGAAAATTAATTTCATGGTTTTATCTGCCACAATTTGGGTAATCTTTTAACTCTTCATAAATAAGTAAAGGAGAAAACTGACAAAATGTATCAAAAGTCAACCTAGTGAAAAATTTGTTTCAGGACTATTAGGCAAATCTTCCAAAGAGATTTAAATTGATGTATAACACATTGTGGCCTCCAATCCCCTTCTCAGCACAGGACCCTGGTATTTTTACTGGCTTTCTACTTCTTATACTCTTGACTAAAGCGAAAAAGGAACATGGTAGACATTCCTTCACGAATATCAATAGGAGGTAATTAGAAGAATAAAAATGAATAATTATAAAACAATTTTCTCAGGAAAAGTAGTTATTTTTCCAGTTTTGAAGGAAAATATTTATACAAATAAATAGCAGTTGTCTCCTAGAAGAATGAGAAATCCAGGTTTTGGTGGGAAATGTAAAGATAATTGAAAGAAAATAGCAAAATGGATTAATATGTTTTCCAAAGACCTATTAAATCTGCTTAAATTTCTGCTTAAATTTCTGCTCTGATATTTCCTGGTAAATCAAATCAAACTGGAGGAATTGGACCTCTGAGTAATAATATGTCTATAACATAATTTAAAGATGATGCTAGAAGTTGAAATTTATATTTTTTATAATTATGCTCAGTGAGGGATGCAGAAATTGCATTTTGGAATGGCAGGAGTTAGTTATTCTAGAAAGAACTTTTCAATATCTGTGGTAGATTTGTCCTAGAAGATGTATCCTGTGGAGTGGCAGAAGTTAAAGTCAAAAGTAACCTTTGCTTCAGGCCATACAAATGACTTTCATCACATCAACACAACAGATATTTCTTAAGGGTTTGCCATGTGCCCAGAGCAGTGTACTAGATTCTGTGGAGCACTCCCATTTTATTTTTTGTGACACACACATGCACACACACACACACATACACACACATGCTTTTAGTTAGAAATAAGTGTGAACATACTGGCTCTTGAACCCCAAATGACCAAATTATATATGTTTTATATATGTATCTGCCCTCCCACACATTTTCTTCCTTATTCAGATTTGGATCTATTGATGAAACTTCTAACTTGCCTTAGACCTTGTCCATGGCATACTGCTTTACAGAACCAAAAAAATTAGATTTTCTGTCTTTTCAACTTCTGTCTATATCAAGTAGCTGAGCACTACTGAAGAAACCTTGATGTTGTGAAAATCACTATTACTTACCTGTGTGTGGTCTTGGGTCTCAGCTGGATTCTCAGATTCCCTTACCAAATCTTCTCTGTCCCTAATTCATTTAACACGTCATTGTTGAACTGGTTCTGTGGCAGGCACTCTTTTGGGAACTGGGCTACAGCTTTGAACTACGCAGATAGCAGACCTGCCGTTTCCCATTTTCCATAACAGCTATTTTATTTTGCTGCTACTCTTTAACATGAAGCTCTCCATAACTTTCTCTCACTCTCCATGGGGAGAAGAGGTCATCCAGCCATTTCTCAGGGTCTCTCTACCTCAGGTCTCACTTACAAACTTACCTTGTTTTACCCCCCATTTCAAAGGAAGAGATGTCTTCTTTCTTGTTGTAGCAGCATCCTATTATTGCAGATCATATTACATCCACTCACTCTATTGAGTAGCCCTTTTCATATTGCTTTAACTCTCTTCCAGAGAACAGTATACATGTGCAAGTCTTTCATATCTGATAATGTTATATATTGAGAGTGTGTATGTTTGTACATATGTCTTCCTTATTGTGTATCCCTTGTAGTTTTTCCTCAGGGTTCTCTTTCCCTTTTTGTGTTTCTTAAAAGTGTTTGGTGGGCCAAATAGTCCATTTAGTTTATTTATTTTCATTTTGACCAATTACTTTATTGATTTGGATTTTTTGAGTTTGTCAGCTATCTCCTGTGTGGTATAATGTTGATTGTTCTCAATTAATGTCTCAATTTGATTGTTATTAACTTCAACTGGTCTACCTAACCATGGAGCATTGTCCAGCAAGAAATCTCCAGCTCAAAATTCACAAACCGCTTTTCTTTTCATTTTATTGTTATTCTAGTATAGCTGTCTCATTTTTCCCCTGTTGCTCTCCCCTGCCCCGCCCACCCCCATGCTCCCACAATCAATTTCCACACTGTTGTCCATATCCACGGATCATATATAAATGTTCCTCGACTAGACTCGTCCCCTTCTTTAACTTCTTAACTGGTCAACCCTCCCCTCTAGTCACTGTCAGTCTGTTCCTTGTTTCTGTGCATCTGCTTCTATTTTGCTCATTTGTTTACTTTGTTCACTAGGTTACTCTCATAGGTGAGATCATATGGTATTTGCCTTTTGCCGCCTGGCTTATTTCACTTAGCATGGTATCCTCCAGTCCCATCCATGCTGTCATAAAAAGCAGGACTTCCATCTTTCTCTCTGCTGCATAGTATTCCATTGTGTAAATGTACAATAGTTTTTGACCCACTCATTTACTGATGGGAACTTAGGCTGTTTCCAGCTCTTGACTATTGTAAATAATGCTGCTATGAACACTGGGGTGCATGTTTTGTTTTGAATTGGTGTTTCAGGATTCTTAGGGTGTAATTCCAGCAGTGGAATTGCCAGGTCAAAAGGCAGTTCCATTTTTAGTTTTTTTGTGGAAATTCCATAATGTTTCCCACAGTGGCTACACAGGTTGGCATTCCTGTCAACAGTGCACTAGGGTTCCCTTTTCTCCACAACCTCTCCAGCCCTTGTTTGTTGATTGTTAATGATGGCCATTCTGACCAATGTGAGGTAGTATCTCATTGTTGTTTCAATTTGCATCTCTCTCATGACTAGTGATGTTGAACACCTTTTATATGCTTGTGGACCCTCTGTATGTGCTCCTTGGAGAAGTGTCTATTCAGGTCCTTTGCCCATTTTTAAATTGAATTTCTTATCTTCCTCGTGTTGAGTCACATGAGTTGTTCATATATATTAGAGATCAAACCCTTATCCAAAGTATCACTGGCAAGTATGTTTTCCCATATGATTGGTTCTCTTTTCATTTTGCTGATGTTTTCTGTAGCCCTGCAGAAGCTGTTAATTTGATGTAGTCCCATTTGCTTATTCTTTCCTTTATTTCCCTTGCCTGAGAGATGTATTGATGAAAATATTGGTGCATGGAATAACTGAAATTTCCCTGCCTATGTTTTTCTCTAGGACTTTTATGGTCTTAAGATTATGTTTAAATCTTTTGTCCATTTTGAGTTTATTCTGGTGTATGGTGTAAGTTTGTGGTCTAGTTTCTTTTTTTTCATGTACAAGTCCTGTACTACCAATATTGTTTGTTGAAGAGGCTATTTTTATTTCATTTTATACTCCTGCCTCCTTTGTCAAATATTAATTGACAATAGAGACACGGGTTTTTTCCTGGGCTTTCTATTCTGTACCATTGATCTGTTCTTATGCTGGTACCAGACTGTTTTGATTACAGTGGCCTTGTAATATTGTTTGATATTCAGGTATTGTTATCCCCTCTACTTTGTTCATCTTTCTCAAGAAGGCTGAGGCTATTTAGAGTGTTTTTTGGTTCCATACAACTTTTTGAAAAATTTGTTCTAGATATCTTGCCATTGGTATGATATATGCCATTGCCATCGGTGAAATATGCCATTGGTATCTCGATAAGAATTATATTGAATCTATAGGTTGCTTTTGGTAGTGTGTACATTTTAATGATGTTAATTCTTTCAAACCATGAACATGGTGTATGCTTCCATTCATTTTTGTCTCCCTTAATTTCTTTCTTCAGTGTTCCCTAGCTTTCTCAGTACAGGTGTTTTACTTCCTTTATTAGGTTTATTCCTAGGTACTTTATTTTTCTTGTTGCTATAGTAAATGGGATTTTTTTCACTAGTTTCTGTTTCTGATATTTCATTGTTGGTGTACAAAAATGCCTTTGATATCTGAATATTGACTTGTATCCTGGTTGTTGCCAGATTCACCTACTAGGTCAAGTAGTTTTTTGTTGGAGTCTGTAGGGTTTTCTATGTACACTGTCATGTCATCTGGGAATAATGACAGTTTTACCTCTTCTTTTCCAATTTGGAAGCCTTGTATTTCTCTTTCTTGTCTGATCGCTACATCTAGTACTTCCAATACTATGGGAATAAAAGTGGTGAAACCGGACATCCTTTTCTTGTTCCTGATTTTAAGGGAAAGCTTTTAGTTTTGCCCCTTGAGTATGATATTGGCTGTAAGTTTCTCATATATGGCCTTTATTATGTTAAGGTATGTTCCCTCTATTTCCACTTTGCTGAGTGTTTTTTATCATAAATGGGTGCTGAAGTTGATCAAATGCTTTTTCATTTTCTATTGATAGGATCATGTGATTTTTGTCTCTCATTTTGTTTATGTGGTGCATTATGTTTATTGATTTGTAGATATTATACCATCCTTTCATCTCTGGGGATTAATCCCACTTGATCATGGTGTATGATCTTCTTAATGTATTGCTGGATTTTGTTTGCCAATATTTTGTTGAGGATTTTACCCTCAACAAACAAATCTGTTGATCAGCAATATTGACCTGTAGTTTTCTTTCTCTATTGTGTCTTTACCTGGTTTTGGAGTTAGGCTAATGCTGGCCTCATAAAAAGAGTTTGGGAGTCATCCCTCTCCTTTAATTTTTTGGAGTAATTGAAAATGTTAGGAGTTAGCTCTTCCCTAATTGTTAGGTAAAATTCACCTGTTAGGCCGTCCAACACAGGGCTTTTTTGTGTCAGGAGTTCTTTGATTTTACTAGTTGTCATTGATCTAATCAGGCTTTCTCCTTCTTGATTCAGTGTTTGAATATTATGTGTTTCTGGAAATTTGTCCATTTCATTCAGGTTGTCAAATTTCTGGGCATATTGTGTTCATAGTAATTTCTTAAAATTCTTTGCATTTCTCTGGTATTGGTTATAATTTATCCTCTTTCATTTTTTATTTTATTTGTTTGGGTTCTCTTTTTTTATTTTTGACTTTAGTTAAAGGCTTATTGATTGTATCCTTTCAAAGCAACAGCTCCTAGATATATTGATCCTTTGAAGTGTTCTTTTAGACTTTATGTCATTTAATTGTGCTCTGATCTTCATTTTTTTCCTTTCTTCTACTCTCTTTGGGCTTAGTTTGTTACCATTCCTCTAGTTCTTATAGATATAAGGTTAAGTTGTTTGAGATTTTTCTATTTTCTTTAGGTAGGCCTTTGTTGTTATCAACTTCTCTCTCAGGACCACCTTCGCTGTGTCCCATAGGTTTTGGGCTGTTGTGTGTTCATTTTCATTTGATTTCTTCCTTGATGGCATTATTAAACTATTCATTATTTAATAGTATGTTATTCAGTCTCCATGAATTTTAATGTTTTTCAGTTTTTTTCCTTGAGGTTGGTTTCTAGTTTCAAGCCATTGTGATCTGAGAAGATGCTTAATATGATTACAGTTTTGTTGTATTTGTTGAGGGTTGTTATGTGTCCTACCTTGTAATCTATCTTTGAAAATGTCCCATGTGCATTAGAAAAGAATGTGTATTTTGCTGTATAAGGTTCTGTATATATCAATTAATTCCATTTGATCTACAGTGTGTTCAGTTCCACATTATCCTTGTTGATTCTTTGCTTGGAAGATCTATCCATTTTACAGTGGGGTATTAAAATCCCCTACTAATGAGTGTGATCCTGTCAATATCTTTCTTGAAGTTCTACAGGATTTTCCTTATATATTTGGGGCTATGTTGAGTGCATTTATGTTTACAATGGTTATATCTTCCTTATGGATTATTCCTTTAAGTATTATGTAGTGTTCTTCTCTCTTTTTATGGCCTTTTTTTTTTTAAATCTATTTTGTCTGATATAAGCATTTCTACCCCACCTTTTTTTTTTTTTTCATGTCCTTTTGCTTGGAATATTTTTTCCTTCCCTTCGCTTTCTGTCTCTGTAGATCTTTTATTCTGAGGTGGGTCTCTTGCAGACAGCATATATGTTGGTCATGTTTTCTTATCCATTCAGCTACCCTGTGTCTTTTTATTGGAGCATATAATACATTTACATTTAATGCTATTATTGATAGGTATTTATTTATTGCAATTTTCCCCTTTATATCTGTGTTCCTCTTTCCATCTTTTTCTTCATCATCTTAAAGCAGTTCCTTTAGCATCTCTTGAAATGATGGTTTGTCGGAGATGTATTCTTTAACCTCCTGTTTGTCTGGGAAGCTCCTTATATTGCCTTCCTTTTTAAATGAGAGCCTTGCTGGGTAGAACATTCTCTGTTACAGGCCTTTGGTTTTCATTTCTTGGTATATTTTTTGCCATTCCCTTCTCTCTTGCAGTGTTTCTGTTGAGTTATCAACTTATAGCCTTATCAGAGCTCTCTTGTATATTACTAGTTGTTTCTCCCTTGCCTACCTTTAAGATTCTCACTTTTTCTTTAAATTTTGCCAGTTTCAGTATGATGTATCTTGGGGTGGGCCTCTTTGGGTTCATCTTGATTGGGACCCTATGTGCTTCCTGGACTTGTGTGACTTTTTCTTTTATTAAGTTGGGGAGGTTTTCTGTCATTGCTTTTTCAAGTAGGTTTTCTATCCCAGGCTCTTCTCCTTCTGGTATCTTTATGATATGGATATTATTATATTTCATGTTGTTCTGCAGCTCCTTTAAACCCTCTTCATTCTTTTTGAATCCTTTTTCATTTTGTGACTCTGTCTGGGAATTTTTTTTTTTTACCCTGTTCCCTAGGTCGTTGATTTAATGCTCTGCCTCATCTAGCATGTTTCCAATTTCTTCTTCTATGTTCTTCATTTAAGATATTGTATTCTTCATTTCCACCTGGCTCTTACTTATACTTACTATGTCCTTTTTTATGCTGGTATGGTTCACAGTAAGTTCCTTGTAGCTTCCCTGGAGTTCTTTGTAGTTCTCACTGAGCTCCTTGAGTATCCTTATAACCATTATTTTGAACTCAGTGTTTGATAGTTTGCTTGCCTCTATTTAATTAGCACTCTTTGGGTGATTTCTATTTTCTTTTTGATTGAAGATTGTTACTTTTATCCCCAAGTGACTGTTTGTTTCTGCATCTTAGATGTATTATCTTTGACTCTCTGTCTTCATGGTGTGAACTTCCAGGGTAGGAGATTTGTGGGACTCAGTGGTGCAGTGTCCTTGATCTCCTGAACTTGATGCTCTTGGGATGCTCTTAATGCTGTTTATGTGGGCTCTCAGGTTCTGAGTTTTGGTGGTTGTCGGGTCATTCTTTGTTGGATCTTTCCCTCTGGTTGGCTGACTGAGACACTCTGACCGTCATATCTTGTATGCTGTTGAACAGGTGCTGCCAGAAAAAAATTGAATAGGTGAGGGAACAAAACCATCCCACAAAAATAACCCCCCCCCATTTCACACTAACAGCAGCAAATGAACTATTACTAAAAAGTTGTAAAAAGATTAATACTATTGTAAAAAAGGAAAAGCAATTATGAGAGGACTATGTGAAAAAAAATGATTTTGAGGAGGTAGAGGGAAAAGCAATAATAAGAGCAGGGAATAGATACAAGGCAAAGAAAGAAAGTAAAATTTACATTTTAAATAAAAAAGAGAGGGAAGAAATCGGAGTTGAGTTAGAGAAGGGACATGTATTAGGTTTAAACAGAAAATTAAAAAAAATACATAGTGAGAGAAAAAAAAAGGAAACAAATTGGCAAAAAAGATTCACCATGGCAATATCTTCAACAAATGAGCAAAGGTTAGTATAGGTGGGATGAGAATAATAGGGGATCCATATAAATTTTTGAAGTGTTTGTTCTATATCTGTGAAATATGCCATTGGTACTTTGATAGGTATTGCATTTAATCTATAAATTGCTTTGGGTAGTGTGGACATTTTGATGATGTTGATTCTTCCGATCCATGAGCATGGTATATGTTTCCCATTTGTTTGTGTTTTCCATGATTTCTTTCTTCAGCGTTGTGTAGTTTTCTGAGTACAGGTCTTTTACCTCCTTGGTGAGGTTTATTCCTAGGTATTTTATTTTTCTTGTTGCTATATCAAATGGGATTTTTTTTCCTGATTCTGCTTCTGATGTTTCATTGTTGGTATACAAAAGTGCCTTTGATTTCTGGATATTGGCTTTGTATCCTGCTGTTTTGCCAAATTCATTTATTAGGTCACGTAGTTTTTTGGCGGAGTTTATAAGGTTTTCTATGTACACTATCATGTCATCTGCAAACAACGACAGTTTTTTCCTCCTTTCCAATTTAAATATAAGTTGTAACACCCTAAAAGTCCTAGAGGAAAACATCAGTAGGAAAATCTCAGACATTCTATGCAGCAACATCTTCAATGATATGTCCCCTAGAGCAAGGCACATAAAGGAAAGAATAAACAAGATGGGACCTCATCAAAATAAAAAGCTTCTGCACGGCTAAAGAAAACAGTATTAAAATAAAAAGAGCACCAACCATATGGGAAAACATATTTGCCAATGATACCTCAGACAAGGGTTTGCTCTCCAAAATAGATACAGAACTCATACAACTCCACTCCGGGAAGACAAAGAACCCAATTAAAAAATGGGCAAAAGACTTGAACGGACACTTCTCCAAGGAGGACATACAGAGGGCCCAGAGACATATGAAAAGATGCTCAGTGTGCCCTGGCTGGTGTAGCTTGGTGGATTGAGTGCAGGCTGGGAACCAAAGGGTCCCAGTTCGATTCCTAGTCAGGGCACATGCCTGGGTTGCAGGCCAGGTCCCCAGTGAGGGCCATGTGAGAGGCAACCATACATTGCTGTTTCTCTCCCTCTCTTTCTCCCTCCCTTTCTCTCTCTCTCAAAAATAAATAAATAAAATCTTTAAAAAAGAAAAAAAGATGCTTAGCGTCACTAGCCATCAGAGAGATGCAAATTAAAACCATAATGAGATACCACCTCACACCAGTCAGAATGGCCATCATCAACAAAGCAACAGATAACTGTTGGAGGGGATGCGGAGAAAAGGGAACTCTACTGCACTGTTGGTGAGAATGCAGACTAGTGCAGCCATTGTGGAAAACAGTATGGAATTTCCTCAGAAAACTGAAAATGGAACTGTCTTTTGACCCAGTAACTCCACTGCTGGGATTATACCCTAAGAGCCCTGAAACACCAATCCAAAAGAACCTATGCACTCCAACGTTCATAGCAGCACAATTTACAATAGCCAAGTGCTGGAAGCCACCGAAGTGCCCATTAAGAAATGAGTGGATCAAGAAACTATGGTACATTTACACAATGGAATTCTACACAGCAGAGAAAGAAGGAGCTTATACCCTTTGAGACAGCATGGATGGAACTGGAGAGCATTATGCTAAGTGAAATAAGCCAGGCAGGGAGGGACAAATACCATATGATCTCACCTTTAACTGGAACATAATCAACAAAAGAAAACAAGAAAAACATAACCAGAAACACTGATATTAAGAACAATCTAACAATAGCCAGAGGAGAGGGGAGAGGGGACTATGGGGAGAAGAGTTTTTAGGAACCACTATGGAGGACTCATGGACAGAACCAAGGGGGAGGGTGGAGGCAGGGGAGGGAGGTGGGTTTGAAAGGGTGGGGAGAGGGGAGAGGAGAGGATGCAGACAACTGTACTTGAACAACAATAAAGTAATTTAAAAAAATAGAGGAAAAGAAAGAAAAGCTTAACAGATATCTAGAGAAAAGAGAAGTGATTTTGAGAAGATAGAGGGAGAAGGCATATGAAGGGTAAGGAATGAAAATCAGGCTAAGACGGGGAAAAATTAAAATTTAAATAAAAAAAGTAGAAAGAAGGCAAAATGGAATGGGGGAATGGTAAAATTTGAAATTTGAAATACAAAAATAGTGAAGATCTAGAAATAAAGTTGATGAAATGCAACAACCACCACCATATCCACAACCAGTGAGCACATATTGGTAAAGGTGGAAAGAGAAAAAGGGTGTGTTAAGAACAGAAAAATGAATGTGAGATGACTAATGACAAGAAAAATGGTTTTGAGAGACTGGAGGCAGGAAAAACGGCAAGTTGTGGAGTGGAAAGATGTTATAGCAAGAGAAAAATAAAATAAAATGAAAATAAGAGGAAAGAAGATAAAATGGAGTAAGAGAAGGGAGGAGCAAAATATGAGATTTGAAATAAAGTATAATATAAAAACTAGTGATGTAGTAGGCACAAACTTGAAGAACAAGAAATAAATGTTAAAAAACTATGCAGGAGAAAAAAATAACACAAATCATGAAAAGATGGTGGTGGAGTTTGTTTCAGTGGAATCTAGTGTTTACCACTGTCTTTTCTTTCTGGATCTGGCCCTGGTGATGTCAGATGCTGTCTCATTCTGGTCTTGGGCAGCCTTTCATGACTACAAGTGTTCCACAGTCTGCGGCTGTCTCCTTCAGTTGTTAATCTGATCAATTTGTAATCAGCAGTCAGGCTTAAGCACCACAGGGTGGGGCAGGGTCATTCCTTTGGGCTCCCCTATTGCTTCCCTTCAGAGTGATGCCATTCAGAGGAGTTGGGGCACTATGGGTGATGGTTCCTGTAGTACGGGGAATGACTCAGGGATCCTGGTGGCTGTTTCCCCAGTTCTATTCCCCGAAACCACCAAACCCCCACCAACTCCAGACTCTCCTCAAGTTTTTCTAGTCCACTCTGCTCATCCTTTGCTGGAGTCCAGGGTAAGAGGCTGCAAACAAAATTTTGTGTGTTGGCCCTTTAACAGGCTCTTTGAATTTCCAGCAGCTGTCTCTCCCTGTAAACAGAAACCCTGCTGTTTTTCTCAGCAGGATGTTATCTGGGGTTCTTTCCGGCTCTGATGCTGTAGGCTGGGGAGCCCAATTTGGGATTTGGACACCCCACTTTCAGGGGGAACCCCCCAGCCACTAAACTATCCCTCTGGAACTTAAGCTGCTGCCCGTGGAAGCCCAGCCAGTCCTCTTGCATCTTCTCTACACTCCATACCAGTCATGTTGTGTTGAAGTGGTTTCTTGTCAGTGGTTGTAAGGCTTCACTCCAGGTATTGTTCAGTTGGTTATTCCAGATGATTTCTCTATAATTTAGTTGTATTCCATACTCTTTCCTGGAGGAGGTTAGTGTAGCTTCCACTTACTCTTCCACCATCTTGGATCTCCTTTTCTGTCAGAACCTGCATCGCCAAATGTTTCTTTCTAATTATTTCTAATTAGATTTGGCAGCCACCAGTTTAGAAGTTCATGTAGATTCAGACCAGACTTTGCCAATATTTGTTCCAAGTTTTCAGCCATCACCTCCTTTTATAAACCATGTTTGACATGTTCCAGCAATCACAGCACCTGTGCAGTATATGGATACTGCACAAATCTTTTTGTTTTGTGTTTCCGTTGTGTGACTTTGTTGAAACAATAGACATATTATGCCTAATATGCCAAAAATGTTGCTTATTTTCTTCCATCTTCACTATTAAAATGACTTCACAAAAATTCATCAATTTTAATTTTTTTTAATGCATGCTGATATGACACCTGTCACAATGCAGTCTAACAAAATTGTTTTGGATGACGTTAAATACAACTAAGTGCTACTAGAGCCATCTTACAGGGGGAAAACCAGACTTTTTTTGCCAACCCAATATATTTGCCTTAGCGTGCTCTCCTTCCTCATTTTTCAATCACTCCCCATCTCACTGCTTTTCATTTCCCTAGCTATCACATCATTAAAATTTATCTGGCTAAACAATGTTTGACAATTTTCCTGAATTACTTTTCTATCTTACTTCTATGGTACCTCCATTTCCTGGAGTTTCCTCTGCCTAGCCTTCTTCCTCAGCCCTTTCCTTAAATGCTGTTGTCCCCTTCCATTCTCTTCTCTTTTTACTTGGCACATTCTCTCAGGATAACTTAATAATGTTGTCCTATGTAAGAGTTTCAGTTACCTCTAACTCCCTTGCTAGAATTTATTTCCCAAGCTCCAAATCTCTGTATCCATCCACAGCTTGGACATCTCCATTTGAGTATTCTCAGACTTACTATGTCTTAATGTTCTAAATTTTTAAACCAAACTATTTTTTTCTACTTTTCTTTGGTGGTAAATGGCTCCAAAAACCAGTGCATTGCAATTGACTCTTCCCATCACTGCGTCATCCAGTGTCTTGTCATCTCCTGCTAATACTACCTTCCTTACATTCCTCAAAGTCATCCTGCCTGACCCCACTGACATCACATTATCAGTAGTGCTATCCTTATCTCTTCATTTCTGGAATGAAGAATTGAAGGCTTTGTACATGTTTTTTCCTGCCCCAACATTGAGCTACTCTTATCTCAAAAACTCTGTTTTTTCATAGCCATCCCAATGCCTGAAAACTCCTTTGTTTTCTTTTTCCCTCATGCATGCCATCCGACCATCAGTTCCTGGGATTAAGACAACTTGAAGTCATCTCTTATTCAGCATTAGGTTATTAGTTTTCAGAGGAAATTGTTCCATAGTAGCTGTGGATCCATATATATATATATATATATATATATATAGGAGAAGGTGAGTTCAGGATCTTCCTAGGCCACCACTTTCAACCTGAACTCCTCAAAGAGAAATCTTTTAGTCACTAATATTAACCTATTACAGAAACCCACAGGGTTGGCCTGCCAGGTCACCTGTGACATGAGGTCTTCATGGCAGCATGGGAGTAAACACTTTAAGAGGGAGCTGATAGTATTCGTAGGCCTGGGATCAGGCATAACAACTCTCTTGGCACTTGAACGTTCCTTACCAAAAGTCTAACGGGGTGAGGCTGAACAGTTAACTGTTCTGCAGGCCCCCACTGAGGCAGGGTAGCATTCCCAGCAGGAGGTACATGCCTCATAAAGGCTTGAGAAGCATCACCTTAAGAAGTCCCAAGAGGCACTCCCTGGCCTGGCCAAAGAGCCATGACCATCCAATATATACTCTAGGCAAGGTGAAGAAGAACAAGCCAGGTGAAATGTTACAGCAAAATGAGACACTAAAGCACATTTCAATGCAATGAGTAGAAGGCAAATCCTGTTATTTATGTAATTAATTTTTGAATCAGTGTTTCAATTGTTAACTCTTTCCACATCCCTTCCTCCCCATCTATGTTACCTATTAATACCATTTGAGTTTTTTTAGGACACCATCATAAGCCTCTGATAAACAGGACATCACAACACTAAAATTATACAGTATAAATACTTCCACCTTAATTTAGTGTCCAAACAATTCCAGAGCTAAGAAAATCTATGAACATGTTGTTTGCACGTACTCTAAAACTGACCAAAGCAGATAAACAGAGTTTTCTCATACAATAAAAATGTTTAGCCTAACTATACTTCCTAACTATATTACTTTAAATTGTGGAAAAGAAATTAAAAATAAAACCCTCCTACTGAGCTGTTTCCCAATCCTCTGCATTTCATCAGGACCATCGCCAGCTGAGGTTTTCCTGAGTCACAGCTCATTACTTTCTAAGACAATTCAGGAAGGCAAATACTAGAACTCCTAAAAGAAATCCCGTAAGTGCCTGTGGTGGTGGTGGTTGTTTGCATGTTTGGTTTTGGTGAGGTTTCTAGCAACAGAGAAATAACTTTCTTGGGGACACAAAAACAAAGATGTTTCAATTCATGATCACCCTGCCATCTTCATGAGTAGAACAGACACCAAGTATTATCCTATTTATTGTGATCTAGAAAATTAAAACCTGCTTCTAATCTTGACTCTGTCACTAATTGGCTAAATTACCTTGAACAAGTCATTTCCCTCAGTGTCCATATACTTCTAATGAAGGAGAAAATGATCTCCAAGTTCACTTCAAACACTTAAAGTTTCTATGATGACAGAATCTGTTCTCTATAAGTCTATGTATTTTGAAGTCTGTGTGATGGTCTTTTATTGACGTTTAAAGAGCTATTACTTGGCTTAATACAACATTCAAAGCACAATGAAAAGTTAATTAATGTTGTACTAAATGTCTCCAGAAACTAGGGCATTGCACTTGACTCTTCCCATCACTGCCTCATCCGGCATCTTGTCAATTCCTGCTAGCACTACTTTCCTTATATGCCTCAAAGTCATCCTGCCTGACCCCACTGACACCATATATCACTAATGCTGCCCTTACCTCTTCATTTCTGAAATGGAGAATTGAAGTCTTTGTACCTGACTTTTCCTCCCTCTAAATTTCAAGAACCCACCTAGCCACATACAGAGTTATTACGATATTATTGACTATATTCCCCATGCTCTTAACTACCCATTTGTACTTTTTATCCCTTAAACTTTTTTGGCCAACCCAACAAACCCCTTCCTCTGTCAGTTACCCATCTGTTCGCTGTACCCATGAGTTTGCTTCTATTTTGTTTGCTTATTTTGGTCTTTAGATTCCACATAAAAGTGAAATCATAGGGTATTAGTATTTCTCTGACTTATTTCACTCAGCACAATACCACCTAGGTTCATCCATGCTGTCAGAAAAGTAAGTTTTTTTTTTTATGTCCAAATAGTACTCCATTGTATTTATGTGCTATAGCTTTTTTATCTACTTGTATATTGTTAGGCACTTGGGTTGCTTCCATATCTTAGCTATTGTAAATAACTACAATGAATATAGGGGTACATATACATTTTGAATTAGTATTTTGATTTTTTTTTCAGATATATTCCCAGCGATGATATCACTGGGTCATAAGGCAAGTCCATTTAAAATTTTTTTTTAGGAACCTCCTTAGTATTTTCCATAGTGGTTGCACAAATCTGCAGTACCACCGACATTTCACCAGGGTTTTCTTTTCTGTACATTTTTACCAATGCTTGTTTGTTAATATATTGATGATAGCCATCCTGACAGGTGTGAGGTAGTATAGTTGTCCCTTGCTATATTGCGGTTGACATATTGCAGCTTCACTATATTGTGGGTTTTAAAAAATATATATATCTAATTCTGTATCGCAGAGTTTTTGCTATATCGCGGGATTTTGTGGTATATAGATATTTATATGATATTTATGATTTTAATTATTTTGGCCTAAAAATTTAAAATATAAAAAATATTAATTCAAACGTACTAAAAGAATATTAAATCTAAATAAAATACAGTATGTATTTCATTAGTGGATGAATACCATACTGTACACAATGGAAATGCATTACACTACTACCGCTTGCGCAAGTCTGCCAACGTGAGATTGTACATGGCACACTATTGGCTGATGGAATGGAAAGCGACCAACCACAGCACTGTGTTCTGTATCCTGAGCGCTCATTGGCTCAGTGACTGTAGCATCAGTCTGTTTGCTCTCCCATATATTCAGCATCTCTCCTTGTCCACTTCACATTGACATCTGATCTCTGCGATTAGTGTTGCTCTGCGGTGTTGTGTTTTTGTGAAATAAAAGTTTGAATTTATTTCAAGCCTTACGATGCCACCCAAACATTCTGCACTTTCTAAGGCTTCTGGCAGTGAACCCAAGTGCCAGAGGAATATGCTTACCATCAAAGAAAAGGTGGAACTTCCCAACATGTTAAAGGAAGGCGAAGCTATGCAGTTGTAGGCCACCATTACGGGATCAATGAATCTACTGTTCGCTACATAAAGAAAGACGAGAAGAATGTTAGGTTTACGGCAACGGTACCTTTTAACAAGACTGCAAAGAGGGTGGTTACTACCCGCAATAAGGCCATTGTGAGTATGGAGTCTGCACTGGCCCTGTGGACAAATGACTGCAGGAAGAAGAATATCTTTCTGGATACCAACACCATCCGAATGATGGACAAGAAACTTTATGATAGTTTTGCGGAAAGCACGGACATTCACGACGGTGACGAGGATGAAGACAAGGACGGCAACACAGAAGCAGGACTGTCGAGTGCTTCTTCCACCAGACCAACCCCATTCAGTGCCAGCAAGGGCTGGTTTGACAAATTTCAGAGACGCTTTGGACTCAAGAGCGTTCCTCTGGGTGCAGAAGCTGCCTCTGCGGATGTCCTCTCACAACCATTGACAGATGAAGACCTGATGAAGATGACGAAGTCAGCAAGAGAAGAAGAGGAGAAACAAGATGAACTAGGGCTTGGAGAAGAGGAGGATGTTGGCCTAACACTCGATCATCTTGCACCCATGGTCAGAATGGCCAAAGAACTTCAGCAAGTGGCTGAAGAATGGGACCCCCAGATGCTTTGTTCGTTGTGCTTCATGAATACAATCGAGAGTGGCATGTCAGTTTATAAAACCTTCTCACTCAGAAGAAAAAGCAGCGCCAGCAACTCCCCATAACTATGTTCATCACTTGGATGAAGAGATCAGTTACACCTACACCTTTAGCAGAAATAGAAGTTACAGCCCAGGGCGAAGATACTGCACCACCTGATGAAGCGCCTGATGAAGTGGTGCCTTCAGAAGAACTGTAATGCTCTTCTTGGCTGTGCAGTACATTCATCTCATTGTCACCTTCATCGCCATCAGTACTGCACAGCTACATGATTGATGATCTTCATCATTCAAGTTGTAGTATACTTCACTGGTGAGTACCCATGTAGAATTTTATATGTTGTTAAAATTACGTAGGTTTAAGAGTGTAGAAAGTGTTTATGAGCATATGCGGTGTTTATAAGAGTGTGGGAAAGGTTAATAAGAGAGTGGGAAAGGTTTATAGGAGTGTGGGAAGGGTTTATAAGGCCTCAAAATATATATAAATAATAAAATGAATATAACGCCGCTACTTCGTGGATTTTCACCTATTGTGGGGGTCTCTGGAATGTAACTCCCGCAATAGGTGAGGGATCACTGTATCTGGTTTTGATTTGTGGTAGTATCTGGTGTTGGTTTATTGTGGTTTTGATTTGTATTTCTTTGATGATTAGTGATGTTGAGCAATTTTTCGTATATCTATTGGCTATCTTATATCTTCTTTGGAAAAGTGTTTATTTAGGACTTCTGCTTACTTTTTAATTGGGTTGTTTGCTTTTCTGGTGTTTAATTGTCAGAGTTCCTTATACATTCTGGATATTAACTCCTTATAGGATAGATCTTTGGGGAATAATTTTCTCCCATTTAGTAAGTTGTCTTTTCATTTTGTTGATGTTTTTTCCTTGCTGTGCAAAAACTTTTCAGTTTGACATTATCCCATTTGTTTATTATTATTATTTTTTTATTTTTTTATTAATTTTTTTGTTTAATTACAGTTATTTGCATCCTCTCCCCTCCCCCATCCCTTCCCCTCCCGCCCCACCTCCCCCCCCAGCCTCCCTCCTCCCACTTAGTTCTGTCCATGTGTCCTCTACAGTGATTCCTGAAAACTCTTCTCCCCATTGTCCCCTCCCCCCTCTCCCCTGTCTATTGTTAGACTGTTCTTAATTTCAGTGTCTCTGGTTATGTTTTGCTTGCTTTCTGCTTTTGTTGGTTATGATCCGGTAAAAGGTGAGATCATATGGTATTTGTCCCTCACTGCCTGGCTTACTTCACTTAGCATAATGCTCTCCAGTTCCATCCATGCTGTTGCAAAGGGTATAAGTTCCTTCTTCCTTTCTGCTGCGTAGAATTCCACTGTGTAAATGTACCATAGTTTCTTGATCCATTCATTTGTAGATGGGCACCTAGGTTGCTTCCAGCACTTAGCTATTGTGAATTGTGCTGCTATGAACATAGGAGTGCAAAGGTTCTTTTGAATTGGTTTTTCAGGATTCTTAGGGTATAATCCCAGTAGTGGAATTGCTGGGTCGAAAGGCAGTTCCATTTTCATTTTTCTGAGGACGTTCCATACTGTTTTCCACAGTGGCTGCAACAGTCTGCATTCCCACCAACAGTGTAGTAGGGTTCCCTTTTCTCCACATCCCCTCCAACAGTTATCTGTTGCTTTGTTGATGATGGCCATTCTGACTGGTGTGAGGTGGTATCTCATTGTGGTTTTAATTTGCATCTCTCTGATGGCTAATGATGTTGAGCATCTTTTCATATGATTCTGGGTCCTCTTTATGTCTTTTTTCGAGAAGTGTCTGTGCATGTCTATTGCCTATTTTTTAATTGGGTTTTTTGTCTTCCTGGAGTAGAGTCATATGAGTTCTTTGTATATTTTGGAGATCAGACCCTTGTCTGAGGTATCATTGGCAAATATGTTTTCCCATAGGGTTGGTTCTCTTTTTATTTTAATACTATTTTCTTTAGCCCCACAGAAGCTCTTTATTTTGATAAGATCCCATTTGTTTATTCTTTCCTTTATGTCCCTAGCTCTAGGGGACATATCATTGAAGATGTTGCTGCGTGGAATGTCTGAGATTTTCCTACCGATGTTTTCCTCTAGGACTTTTATGGTGTCACAACTTACATTTAAGTCTTTA
>PVJI01003995.1:43138-115134 GCA_004026765.1 Micronycteris hirsuta
CTGTTCCATTGGTCTATCTGTCTGTTTTTATGCCAGTACCAGGCTGTTTTGATTACAGTGGCCTTGTAATATAGTTTGATATCAGGAATTGTGATCCCTCCTGCTTTGCTCTTCTTTCTCAAAATTGCAGCTGATATTCGGGGACGTTTATGGTTCCATATAAATTTTTGAAGTGTTTGTTCTATATCCGTGAAATATGTCATTGGAACTTTGATAGGGATTGCATTGAATCTATATATTGCTTTGGGGAGTATGGACATTTTCATGATGTTGATTCTTCCAATCCATGAGCATGGTATATGTTTTCATTTGTTTGTGTCTTCCATGATTTCTTTCTTCAGTGTTGTGTAGTTTTCTGAGTACAGGTCTTTTACCTCCTTGGTTAGGTTTATTCCCAGGTATTTTTTTGTTGTTGTTGCTATCTCAAATGGGATTTTTTTCCTGATTTCTGTTTATGCTGTTTCACTGTTGGCATATAAGAATGTCTTTGATTTCTGTTTATTATTATTTTTTGTTTCTCTTGCCCAAGAAGATAGTGAAAAAAAATATTGCTAAGAGTAATATCTGAGATAATACTGCCTGTGTTTTCTTCTAGAGTTTTTACAGTTTCAGGTCTTACATTTAAGCCTTTCATTCATTTTGAATTTGTTCTTGTATATGGTATAAGAAAGTGGTCTAGTTTCATTTTTTGATGTATCTATCCAAAATTTCCAATACTATTTTTAAAAAGAATTTACTTATTAATTTTAGAGAGAAGGGAAGGGAGGGAGAAAGAGAGGAAGAGAAACATCAATGTGTGGTTGCCTCTCACATGGCCCCCACTGGGGACCTGGCCTGCAACCCAGGCATGTTCCCTGACTGGGAATCTAACTGGGGACCCCTTGATTCACAGCCTGCACTCAATCTACTGAGCTACACCAGCCAGGGCTATCAATACCATTTTTTTAGTAGACTGTTTTTACTGAAGTGAATGTTCTTGTTGTCATAGGTTAATGAACCATATAGTTATGGGTTTATTCTGGTCTGTGTGTTTGTTTTTGTTCATCTGTGTATCTATTTTTATGCCCACATGCTATTTTGATTACTATAACCTTGTAGTAGAGTTTGATATCAGGTAGTGTGATACCTCCCAGTTTGTTCTTTCTTTTTTTTTTTTTTTTTTTTAAAGATTTTATTTATTTGTTTTTAGACAGAGGGGAAGGGAGAGAAAGAGAGGAAGAGAAACAGCAATGTGTGGTTGCCTCTCATATGGCCCTCACTGGGGACCCAGCCTGCAACCCAGGCATGTGCCCCAACTGGGAATCGAACCGGGACTGCTTGGTTCCCAGCCCGCGCTCAATCCACTGAGCTACACCAGCCAGGCTCAGTTTGTTCTTTCTTAAGATTGCTGTGGCTATTCTGTGTCTTTTGTGGTTCCATGTAAATTTTTGGGATATTTGTTCTAGTTCTCTGAAATGTGACACTGGTATTTTGATAGGAATTGCATTGAATCTATAGAGTGCTTTGGGTAATATAGAAATTTTAATGATGTTAATTTTTCCCATTCATGATCATGGGGTATGTTTCTAGTTATTAGTAACTTTTAATTTATTTCATTACTGTAAAATTTTATGAGTACAGTCCTTTTATCTCTTTGCTTAAATTTATCCCTTGATATTTTTTTTTAAAGATTATTATTTATTTATTTTTAGAGAGAGGAGAAGGGAGGGAGAAAGAGCAATGTATGGTTGCCTTTCACATGGCCCTCACTGGGGTCCTGGCCTGCAACCCAGGCATGTGCCCCGACTGGGAATTAAACCAGGACCCTCTGGTTCCCAGCCCGTGCTCAATCCACTGAGCTACACCAGCCGGGTCCTTGGTATTTTTTTTGATGCAATTGTAAATGTGATTGTTTTCATAGTTTCCCTTTCTGATATTGGTTTGGACAAAAAGTTCATTTGCTTTTTTCCATAAGATGGCTCTAGTAGGGCTTAGTTGTCTTTAACTTTATTTGAAACAATTTTGTTAGATTGTATTTTGACAGCTGTCATATTAGCGTGCATTTTAAAAAACTTATCAGAATTGGTGAGTTCTTCTATAGCCATTTTAATATTAAAGATGAAAGAAAATATGCAACATTTTTGGCATATTATTTTTTATTATTTCGAGAAAGGTGGAAACACAATTGAAACACAAAGAAAAGTTTTGTGCAGTGAATGGAAAAGGTGCTTTGAGTGATAGAATGTGTCAAAGTTGTTTGCCAAGTTTCATGGTGGAGATAGCTTGCTAGACAATGCTCCTCAGATGGGTAAACCAGTTGAAGTTGATAGCAATCAAATTGAGATATTAATTGAGAAAAATCAATGTTATACCATGTGAGAGATAGCCAACATACTCAAAATATCCAAATCAATAAAGTTATTAGTGAAAATGAAAAATGTGCCTTATTATACATAAAAACCTAAATGAAACTTTTGGCCAACCCAATAGTTCATTATTGGTGTATTTTTTTATGCATTTAATGTTTGAGTATTTATTTTGTATCCTTCTACTTTACTGAATTTATCAATTCTAGTAGCTTTTTTGGTGAATCTTCAGGATTCTCAATATACAGTTCACATATCTGCAGATAATGACAATTTTACTTCTTTCTTTCTAATTTTGATGCCTTTTATTTTTTCTTGTCTGATTGCTGAGGCCAGTACTATAATTGAATAAGAGTGCTGAAAGTGTATATTCCTATCTCGTTCCTAATATTAAGGGAAATGCTTTTCCCCATTGAGTATGATGTTGACTGTGGGTTTCTTATACATGGACTTTATTATGCTGAGCTATGTTCTCTCTATTTCTACTTCACCAAGTGTTTTTTCATAAATCAATTATGGATTTTTTCAAATGGTTTTTACACACACACACACACACACACATTTTTAAAAAATCACATTAATTGATACGCAGATATTGTACCAACCTTGCATCCCAGGAATAAGTCCCACATGATCATGGTGTATTTTTTAAAAAAATATATTACTGGATTTTGTTTGAGGATATTTGTGTCATTTCTTCTTTGTCGTGTCTTAAGTGGGGTTAGGATATAGTAACGTGCTGGCCTTATAAAATGAACTTGCGGTCTTCCTTGCTCTTGAAATTCTTGGACTAGTTTGAGAAGGGCAGCTGTTAGCTCTTTGCATATTTGGTAAATTCATCTTTGAATCTTCTTGGTCGGGACTTCTGTTTGTTGGGAGGTTTTGATTACTTGTTTGATTTTATTAGTTGTAATCAGTCTTTCAGTATTTCTGTATGTTTCAAAGAATTTATCCCTTTCTTCCACATTGTTCAGTTTGTTGGCACATAGTTGTTCATATTATTTTCTTATAATTTATGTTTCTGTGGTTTCAGTCATTACTTCTCCCATTTTTTATTTTATTTAGTTATTTTCTTTTTTTTCTCTTGTTGAGTCTGATTAAAGATCTATAAATCTTGTATATCTTTTCAAAGAACCAGCTCTTGGCTTTATTGATCTTCGTGTTGTTTCTTTAGACTCTTATTGCATTTATTCCAACTCTGATCTTCATTATTTCCTTCCTTCCACTCATTCTGGGCTTTCTTTGTTGTTGTTGTCTTAAAATTATGATTTTTAGTTACTTTATGTATAAGGTTATATTATTTACTTGAGATTTTTATTTTTCTCTTTTCAGTTACACCTGCATTGCCATGAATTTTTATCTAATGACTGCTTTTGCTGTATTTCAAAAAAAGGAAACAAAGTGTGAAGAGAGGGAAATGCCTCAACATAATAAAGGCTATGTGTGATAATCACGCAGTTAATATCATACTGAATGGTAAAAAGCTGAAATCTTTTCTTCTAAGACCAGGAAATAGACAGGATGCCTTCTCTTACCACCTTTATTCAACATAGTATTAGAAGTTCTAACCAAAGCCATTAGGCAAGAGCACATAGAAAGAGGCCTCATTTTGAAGGGAGGAAGTAAAACTGTCACTATTTGCAGATGACATACTATGTGTAAAAAACCCTAAGGACTCCACCAAAATAAGAGAAAATATTAGAACTGGTTAATGAATTTAATAAAGCTGCAGGATACAAAATCAGTATACAGAAAAATGTTGTATTTCTATACACTACTGATCCTATGTATCAGAGTAAAAATTAAGAAAGCAATCCTGTTTAAAATTGCCTTAATGAGAATTAAATACCTAGGAATAACTTTCACCAATGAGGTGAAATACCTACACTCTGAAAACTATGAGACAATGATGAAAAAATTGAAGATGACCAAAATAAATTGGAAGATATTGTGTGCTCATGGATTTGAAGAATTAATATTGATAAAAATGTCCATATTACCCAAAAGAATCTACAGATTTAGTTCAATCCCTATTAAAATTGCAATGATTTTTTTTACAGGAATACAATAAACAATCCAAAAATATGTATGGAAACACAAAAGAACCCAAATAGCCAAAGCAATCATCAGAAAGAATAACAGAGAAGCATCACACGCTCTGATTTTAAACTATATTGTAAAGCTATAGTAATCAAAACAGCATGACATTAGCATAAAAACACATATAGATCAATGGACCAGAATAGAGAACTGGAAATGAACCCATGTCTAGCATATACAGTCAATTAATTTACAGCAATAGAGCCAATAATACACAATGGAGAGAGGATAGTGTCTTTCAGACACTATTGGGAAAGGAATAGAGAACTGGAAATAAACCCAGGCATATATGGTCAATTGATTTATGACAATAGAGCCAAGAATGTATAAGGGAGAAAGGATGCTGTGGGGAAAACAGGACAGCTACATGCAAAAAAATGCAATTGGACCACCATCTTACACAAAAATTAACTTAGATAGATTAAAGACTTGAATATAAGACCAGAAACCATAAATCTCCCGGAAGAAAACAAAGGTGGTAAACCCCTTGATATCAGTCTTGCTTATGAGTTTTTTGTATTTGATATGAAAATCAAAGGTCACAAAAGCAAAAATAAACAAGAATACATCAAATTAAAAAAAAAAAAAACAACTTGTGCACAGCAAAGGAAACCATCAAAAAAAATAATGAAAAGGCAACCTGCAGAATGGGAGGAAATATTTGCAAGTCATATATCTGATAGAGAGTTAATATAAAAAGCATATAAAGATCTTTATAACTCAGTAACAACAACCCAAACAATACAATTTTAAAAAATGGGCAGAGAATCTGAATAGACATTTTTCCAGAAAAATGGACATACAGATGGACATAATGCTTAACATCAACAACCACCAGTGCAATGTAAGTTAAAACCACAATGAGATATCACCTCACAACTGTTAGAATGATTATTAGCAAAACAGAAGAAATAAGTGTTAGCAGAAATGTTGAAGAAAAGAGAATGCTTTTGCACTTTTGATGGGATTATAATTTGATATAGCAACTATGGGAAACATTTTGGAGGTTCTTCAGAAAATTAAAAATAGAACTACATATGATCCTAATTCCACATCTGGGTATTTATTGGAAGGAAATGAAAAGAAAGATATGTGCAACCCCGTGTTCACTGCAGCATTATTTCCAATACCTAAGATACGGAAGCAACCTAAGTGTCCATCAGTGGATGAATTAGTAAAGAAGTAATACATACATACAATAAAGAGTTATTTAGCCATAAAACGAACAAACAGAATGAGGAAATACTGTCATTTACAACAACATGCACAGACCTTGAAGTGTCATCATCCTTAGTGAAATATGTCAGACAGAGAAAGACAAATACCGTATGATCTTAGGTATATATAGAATCCTAAAGGGAGAAAGGGAGAGAGTGGGAAGAAGAGGAGCAGGAAGGAGGGAAGGAAGGAAGAAAACTATGAGCTCATAGATAAAAAGAACTTATTGATAGTGGCCAGAAATGGGTGGTGGGGCTGGGAAAAAGTGTTAAAAGATACAAATTTCTCCCTATAAAATAAGTAATGGGGATGTAACTTAACAGCATTGTAAGTGTAGTTAATACTGTATTACATATTTGAGAGTTTTTAAGAGAGTAGATCTTAAAAGATCTACATCACTGGAAAAAGAAATTGTAACTATGTATGATGATGGATGTTAACTAGGCATTGTAGTGATCATTTCACAGTATAAATAAATATAGGATCATTATTTTATACACCTGAAACTAATATTATGTCATGTCAATTACACCTCAATAAAAAGAAATAAAAAGTATCTAATATTGCAAGGATGTTATTTTATCATCATCATCACCTTTTGCAGAACTGCCGTAGTGGGTAATATATGTCTTTTTTTTAAAAGCTTATTTCTTTTTATAATATAGCTTGCATAATATTTAAATGAGAACAAATAAGAGGTAAAGCTTAAATGTAATTTGTGAAATAAACATGGTTGTATAAAGCTCCTGGGAAACATAAGGTGTCCTAGTATATATGTTATTTTCTTAAACTTTATAAAATGTGACTTTTAAAAAAGACTACTTGAATCAGTGCTCCTGTTAGGTCATAACCCAATTACTGGGTCAAACTCTGTGACAGTTTGGAATATTTGAATAAATCAACTAAAGATCAAGCAGTGGGCTAAATGAATAATGAAGCAAAAAATCTGTATTATCCACTTACTGTAATTTAAAATACAAACCTACCTTCCGTAGGAGGAGGATGAATTCCAGAATTTGGACAGGTGATAGGAAATTTACTGAGGAGTGCTTTCACTAGGTATTGGAAAATGGTGCTATTTTTTCCCAAGGTTCTTTTAAGTTTGTTGAATGAAAAATAATAAATATTATCATTGCTTCCCAAGTACAGTCATCTTTGTTTTGCAGTGTAAAACATTGTTCTCTTTATTTTACTCCTGACCTAACTCACTTTCTTCAACAGGAAAATGTTAATTGTGTTCGGGCCTCATGGGGACAGCAGTGTGCCAGAGGGTTCTTGTGTGTAGGAGGCATGCTTTCAGTTTATGCAGGCAGCTGGTCATTCTGTGCTGTAGGCCAGATACTGTGAGTCCTCTGACTTGGAGACACAGAGCTACATAGAGCTGAGCTACTGTGTTATATTAGTAAATATTTCTTGCCCCTATGAACACTTGAGGAACTGAACTCCCTGGAGATGTCTGTGTCTCATTCCTCACAGCTGGCTTTTCATGGAGGCCATACGCTAGCTTAGTCATTCTGGCTTGGATTCAGGACTGCCAAAACCTACCCCTAGACTGCTTGTTTTGTGTTGAGCAATAACAGTAAAGCAATATCTGGGAGTAGGAATGCCCCCAACCAGTTGGGCTTCCTCTGCACAGTGAGCACCCCTGTCAGGCAGAGGTGAGCCTTAGCAACAAGACATGGGAACAACTTACGGCTTCTCTGTAGCTTCGGCTGTAGAACTAGAGAGTCAGGTTTGTTCTCAATGCGATTTCCTAAATTACTAATTACACATAACTGACTGTTCATGTTCTTATCTGCAGTTGTTTTTTTGGTATATTGTTGAACCTCTGTTTCTCAGTATATAGTTTATGTGATAGGGACCTGATTAAGAAAGTATTTTCAAGCATTTTAAATCATAGGAAACTTATTTGAGATTAGTCAAGATAAGACACATGTAAATCTGCATTTGCTCAGAATAAGGCTGTAGGTTATTCTCAGAATCCACTGCTCTTTAACTTCCCTGTACTCTGCTGTTTGGTGTCTTTGTTCGAAGAAATTCAGAGCAAATCATACCACATCTTAAGAAAAGGAAACTAAAGAAATAGAAACTTGCTTAGAATAGAGCTGAGTTTACTGTGCAGATAGTTTTCTGATGGCTCTTTAAGGATCCTTTTACTATTAAAACTGCTTTCCTCTCATTTTGCTAGTATTTTTGGCCACATATGATTGAGTAAATTTATTGGGGATAATTTTATTATTGAACTAACATGTTCTTATAAAAATGAATCTACAGTCTCATTTTAAACACAACAGAGTCCTTTGGCTCAGTCACAGATATATTCACCAGTCATCTGAGTTGATGTTTAAGTAGGTTTTGGTTGTTGTCTTCTTGGTATTGGGAAGCAAGCCAATTTCTAGAGATACCAGCTACATGGGTTTAACACTGATGATCTTCCATAAGACACAAAGCTTTTTATTCAGTTTGTGTCTGCAGTAATTCATCACTTTTTTTTTTTAAATCAAACACTCTGCTTAATATTTCCTGTCATGATTTTAGCTACTTGGTTGCTGGTAGGTTCCTTTGTTTTCCTAAATTTATAGTAGTCAGTCTTGTGCTGTGTTCTCTTGTCAGTATTACACTGCATTGCGCAGTTCTTGCTTGGCCCAGTTTGGAACAGACACCCTTCCCAAAACTTTAGTTGGCTTGTCAAAGGTTAATACTTTGGTCAAAATCCGCAACTATGACTGAATAAAACCGTAAAAACTAAAAACCTCATGAACAGTCTGAAAAGAATTATTTCTCATGGTAAACTACATAGATGAGGAGGATTCATCTTTTTTTGTTTGTTTCTCTTTTTAACTCTTAGTTTGATAATTCTTATAACCCTGTCTGTGTTTCAAATAAAACCAACATTTAATGCCTTTTATGATTTTTTTAAAAGATTTTATTTATTTATTTTTAGAGACAGGGAGGGATGGAGAAAGAGAGGGAGAGAAACATCAATATGTGGTTACCCCTTGCACACCCTTTACTGGGGACCTGGCCTACAACCCAGGCCTGTGCCCTGACTGGGAATCGAACCTGTGACCCTTTGGTTCCCAGACCAGCACTTAATCCACTGAGCCACACCAGCCAGAGCCTTTTATAATTCTTGATTCTGCTGACAATGGTGGGAGTGATAGTGATAACAATTAACAACTGTTTTTTCTTAGTTTAATTTAACCTTTTTATTACCCTGAGTCACAAACTATTGTTTCTAGAACAGAACCAAAAAGAAAAATGTTTCTGTGAAGGTATAAAAATCAGATTATTGAATTGATTTAATAGTATTATGGATTCTTTTGTTGTTTGTTTGGTTGGTTGTTATATGTAGGTAGTCCTCTACTTTCTGGTAGATGTCTCTTTAAATGTACCTTGCTTAATATCACTTTAATCTCTAAAATGCATTTTGGTTTGTGGCTTTTTGTATAAGAGACTTGGTTTTACAGAGTAGCCCAAAGTGCTTTTCTAGTAAATTAAATTGAACCTATGTTTAGAGATGTTTATTTTTGTTAGTTTTTAAATTTTTTTATTGTTATTCAATTACAGTTGTCCCCATTGTTTTCCCATTGCTCTCCTCTGCCCTGCGCACCACCCTCTGCCACATTCAATGCTATTGTCCTTGTCCGTGGGTCCTTTATACATGTTCTTTGACTTGACCCTCCCCCTTCTTTTCTCTTTATCCCTCCCACCTCCCCACTGGTCACTGTCAATTTGTTCTTTATTTCCATGTCTCTGGTTATATTTTGCTCGCTTGTTTGTTTTGTTGATTAGGTTCTACTTATAGGTGAGATCAAAAGATATTTATCCTTCTCACTGGCTCATTTCATGTGGCTTAATACTCTCCAGTTCCAGCCATGCTGTCTCAAAGGATAGGTGTTCCTTCGTTTATTCTGCTGTGTAGTATTCCATTGTGTAAATGTACTGCAATTTTTTGCTCCACTCATTTACTGATGGGCACTTAGGCTATTTTTAGCACTTGCTTATTGTTTATTGTACTGTTATGAACATTGAGGTGCATAGGTTCTTCTGAATTGATGTTTCAGGATTCTTAGGATATAATCCCAGCAGTGGAATTGCTGGGTCAAAAGGTAGTTCCATTTTTAGTTTTCTGAGGAAATTACATATTGTTTTCCACAGTGGCTGTACTAGTCTGCATTCCCACCAACAGTGTACTAGCGTTCCCTTTTCTCCACATCCTCTCTAACACTTGTTGTTTGTTGATTTGTTTATGATGGCCATTTTGACTGGTGTGAAGTGGTATCTCATTGTGGTTTTAATTTGCATCTCTCTGATGGCTAGTGATGTTGCGCACCCTTTCATATGCCTATGGGCTCTCTGTATGTCCTCTTTTGAGAAGCGTCTATTCAGGTCCTATGCTCATTTTTTAATTAGATTTTTTGTTTTCCTTCTGTGGAGTCATGTGAGTTCTTTATATATTTTGCAGATCAAACCCTTGTCTGAGGTATCCTTGCAAATATGTTTTCCCATATGGTTGGTTCCATTTTCATTTTGCCGATATTTTCTTTAGCTGCACAGAAGCTTTTTAATTTGACGTAGTCTCGCTTGTTTATTCTTTTCTTTATACCCCCTGCTTTAGGGGACATGTAGGTGAAAATATTGCTGTGTGAAATATCTGAGATTTTCTAGCCTATGTTCTCTTCCAGGACTTCTATGGTGTCATAACCTATATTTAAGTCTTTTATCCATCTTGAGTTTATTTTTGTATATGGTGTAAGTTGGTGGTCGAGTTTCATTTTTTTGCATGTAGCAATCCAGATCTCCTAACACCATTTGTTGAAGAGGCTATTTTTACTCCACTTTATGCTTCTGCCCCCTTTGTCAAATATTAATTGACCATAGAGACTTGGGTTTATTTCCGGGTTCTCTATTCTGTTCCTTTGACCTATGTGTCTGTTCTTATGCCATCACCAGACTGTTTTGATTACAGTGGCCTTGTAATATAGTTAGATATCAGGTATTGTGATCCCTCCTACTTTGTTCTTCTTTGTCAAAAAAGCTGAAACTATTTGGGGTTGTTTATGGTTCCATATAAATTCCTGAAATAAGTTTTAACATTTACATAAATAGCTTATTCTTTTGAGACTTCTGTCATTTTACCACTAGAGTTCCTATGTAATCTCTACATTGTTCTTGTTCATATAAATGTAGACTTAAATTTTTATATTGTAAATCCACAGAGTTCTTTGTTTTGATTGAGACACCATCTCTTTGTTATATTTCAATAATTGACTAGCAGCAGCTCAACTTTACTCTTACTTGTTGAGGTGAACATTTACTATAAACTATTTATTTATTTATTTATTTATTTATTTAATATATTTTATTGATTATGCTATTACAGTTGTACCATTTTCCCTCCTTTCTTCCCCTCTACCCCACCTCCCCATTCCCCACCCTTTAGTTTTTGTCCATAGGTCATACACATAAATTCTTTGTCTTCTACATTTCCTATACTATACTTAACCTCCCCCTGTCTGTTTTCTACCTACCGTTTATGCTACTTATTCTCTGCACCTTTTCCCCCTCTCTCCTCCTACCACTCCCCTGTTGATATCCCTCCATGTCTTATATAAATCCCTTTAACATTTCATATAATAAAGGCTGTGTGATGATGAACTCCTTGAACTTGACCTTATCTGAGAAGCACTTTATCTGCCCTTCCATTCTAAATGATAGCTTTGCTGGATAGAGTATTTTTGGATGTAGGTCCTTGCCTTTCATGACTTGGAATCCTTCTTTCCAGCCCCTTCTTGCTTGCAAGGTCTCTTTTGAGAAATCAGCTGACAGTCTTATGGGAATTCCTTTGTAGGTAACTGTCTCCTTTTCTCTTGCTGCTTCTAAGATTCTCTCCTTATTTTAAATCTTAGGTAATATAATTATGATGTGTCTTGGTGTGTTCCTCTTTGGGTCCAACTTCTCTGGGACTCTCTGAGCTTCCTGGACTTCCTGAAAATATATTTCCTTCACCAACTTGGGGAAGTTCTCCTTCATTATGTGTTCAAATAAGTTTTCAATCCCTTGGTCTTCCTCTTTTCCTTCTGGCACCCCTATGACTCGGACGTTGGGATGTTTAAAGATGTCCTGGAAGTTCCTAAGCCTGTCTTCAGTTTTTCGAATTCTTGTTTCTTCATTCTTTTCTGGTTGGATGTTTTTTTCTTTCTGCTGGTCCACTCCATTGATTTGAGTCCCAGTTTCCTTCTCATCCCTATTGGTTCCCTGCAGATTTCCCCTCATTTCCTTTATATTATTCTTAATTTGTTCAAGTAATTGGGACAATCTTTCTTTGAATCCTGTGAGCATCCTGATTACCAATGCTTTGAACTGTGCATCTGATAGGTTGGCTATCTCTTCATCACTTAGTTGTATTTTTTTTGGAGCTTTGATGTGTTCTTTCATTTGGGCCATTTTTTTTCCTCGGTGTGCCTGTTACTTTAAGGGGCAGAGCCTTAGGTGTTCACCAGGGCGGGGTAACCCACGTTGTTGTGTTGTCTTGTTGTCTGTGGGGGCAGGGCCTGAGAGAACAATGGCGCTTGCTCTGTTCTCTGCACTTCCCCAGCTACCCACAGGCAAGTTGAGCCCTTTTTTGCTGGCTCCGGGGTGAGTGGACAGGCCTGCACAATTCCAAGTCCCTGTGGGTCTGCCCAACGAACTCTCCTGTGAGGCCTGGAGTTCCTTCCGCTGCCACCTCAACCCGCACAGGTGTTTTCAATTGGTGGTTTGAGGCTTTATTTCCCTGCGTTGGTGGGCCGCATGGTCTGTTCCGCTCCCCAGCTTTTCCTCCCGGTTTATCTGCGCGAGAATGAGGGACTGTCCAGTCCACCAGTCTCAGCCCCAGTTTCGCTGAGTGTGCCTGCCGTGTTGTGGCCAGGAGCACCCGCCACAGGCCTCTCCGGGCAGCTGGAGTGTTGCCGGTACCGCTCCACAAACCACGTCTTGCCGAGTGCTCTCCACCCAGCTCTGCCTGACTTACCAGTCTGGAGGAACGTGTCTTCTTTAACTCCTTGGTTTTCGGACTTCCACTCAGTTCAGTTTTCTGTCAGATCTGGCTGTTTTTGTTTTTTAAATTGTCGTTTTTCCTCTTTTGGTTGTGCGAGGAGGCACAGTGTGTCTACCTATGCCTCCATCTTGACCGGAAGTACTGTAAACTCTTCATTAAAACTGAAGTTCAAAATTATCTTTAGAAAGGAAAAGGGAGTCAACTTTAGGCCCCCAAAAAATCCTCAAGTCAAATTAGCAGGAATTTTTGTATTTATAGCTAGTCTTCCCTCCAGTAAGATGAAGCAGCTGTGTGGAGTGACCCACTCCTGCAGTGGTAGCACACATAGCATGCTGTGTCAGAGCATGGTCTATGTGTGGGCTCTGACCCTGGGTCTGCTACTTATTGCTTCTATGACTTGAGCCAATTTCCTAAATTTTCTGTGACTGTTTCTGTATTGGTAAAATGATGATAATATCAGAACTGCTTCTTAGCAATGTTATAGGAAGTGAATGAATTAATATTTATAAAATGTAAAGAGAGTTTAGTACAAAGCAAGTTTCTTAAATAGTGTTTTTAGGAATGAAAGAGTGATAAAAAACAACAGTGCCCTAAGATGACACCTGTCCTAATTCTGACAATAGCAAATAACTACTTCTTCAATAATGCTAGGCTTCCCTTTTCTGTAAAACCACCACTCATCCCCATTAATTATAGAAATCATGTGTTATAAAAAAGACAGTCTAGAAAAAGAGTTTGATCTATGTAGACCTAAGACATTTTTGTTTTCATTTCCTTTGTTTACTAAAAATACAAAGACATTTTAATAAACTTAAATTATCTAGTAGATCTTGTTGGCTAACTATGAGTATGGAGAAATTTTATTCTTGGCGTAGGGCTTGTGAGTTCCAGATGAGAAGTGTCATTATTGTCCATGATCTGGAAGAGATTTTAATTGTCAGATGAATATATCCTGAGTTGCAGTGAGTTGTTTAGTTTAGAATGTCATTCCCACCATTCTTCACGTGGGACTGACACCTTTTCACACTCAAGTAATTGGCATATATGAAAGGATGACAGTTTCAAAGACTGGTGAGGATATGAAATAATGAGCATTTTCATACTTGATTGGTGGAGTAAATTTTGGAGCAGTCATTTTGGAAACAAATTTAGAATTACCTAATAAGATATGCACATATGCATATCCTGTGACTCAACCATTCTACTGCTAGTTATTTAACATGTGCTCTACCAGACTTACACAAAACTATTTCAAACCGTCATGTGTGGAATACCAAAGACACTGGAAGTAAATAAAATATTCATAAATAGTATGATAGATACATAAATTATGGTGCATTAAATCAAAGGAATATAATAGAGCTGCAAAATAGATGAACTATACCTACATTAATCAACAAGTTTAAATCTGAAACACATAATGTTGAATAAAAAATGCTCTTCATATTGTTTATGTTACTTTCTGGTTGATTATGTATGGATGTTTATATTTATATGTTTTATGTTCCTTTCTTTTCCCATTCTCTTTTCCATTGAAAATTGAGATTGCTGTGTCTACTGTATCCTGCCCTGCTTTGTTCTTTCAATTCCTGATTCTCTACAATATCCACTGCTGTAGACAATGAAAAGCAAGAGGAAGAATCATTGAACATTCATGACAATGATTATATCTTAGAACAGGAAGATATACTTAGGAAGGGACCAAAGGAGGCCTTGAAGATATTATAACCCTCAATCCAAAGGCTGGATAAGATAACCATTCTTTTCCCTTTAAAATTGAAACATTCTGTAAATATTTTTTAAATGTAAACAGTGTCTAATTAATCATATTTTCCAACTATCCATATCTAACCATTGTTAACTATTTGGTTTTGATCCCAACTTTTAAAATGTATGTAAATTTTAATGAAATTTGTATTGTACAGATGGCCAACAGGCATGAAAAGATGCTCCACATAACTGTCAGAGCAATGCTAATCAAAACCACAATGAGATGTCACCTCCCACTTGTCAGAATGGCAATCATCAATAAATCAACAAGTGTTGGTGAGGATGTGGAAAAACGGAAACCCTCATGCACTGTTGCTAGGAATGAATATTGGTGCAGCCACTATGGAAAACAGTATGGAGGTTCCTCAAATAATTAAAAATGGAACTGCCTTATGGCCCAGTGATTCCACTTCTGGATATATATCCATAAAAACCCAAAAATCTAATTTGAAAGAATATGTGTACCATTATGTTCATTGCAGCATTGTTTCAACAGCCAAGATACAGGAGGAACCCAAGTGCCTATAAGTAGATGATTGGATAAGAAAGAAGTGGTGCATATTTATTCAACAGAATAGTATACAGCCATAAAAAAGAATGAATCTTACCACTTGTGACCTTGAGGGTATTATGCTAAGTGAATTAAGTCAGTCAAAGACAAATACCATAAGATTTTACTTATATGTGGGAGCTAAGGAACAATATAAAGAAAAAACAAAACTGAAACACACTCATAGATACACAGTACAAACTGTTGGTTGCCAGTTTTTAGGGTTGGTTAAAAAAGTGAAGAGATTAAGAAATACTGATAGTCACAAGGATGTAAAGTGAAGCATAGGGAATATGTCAATAGTATTTTAATAACTATATATGTTCCCAGGTGGGTACTGTATAATTTGGATGGAATCCTTAGTAAAGTATTTGATTATCTAATCACAATGCTGTACACCTAAAACTAATACAAAATAATTTTGAGTGTAAACTGTAATTGAAAATCTTACATCACACACAATAATAAACTCAAAATGAATTAAAGATTAAATGTTGGATTCAAAACCATAAAAATCCCAGAAGAAAACATAAGCAGTAAAGTCTCAAACATTCCTTGTAGCAACACTTTTTCTGATATATCTCCTCAGGCAAGGAAAAGAAAACAAAAACAAAAACAAAAACAGATAGAGGCCTACATCAAACTAGAAAGTATTTGCACTTTCACAGTTGAGACAGTCAACTCAATGGGAGAACATATTTGCCAAAAAATCCCCCAAAATCCAATTAAAAATGGGCAAAAGACTTGAATAGACATTTCTCCAAAGATAACATGCAGATGGCCAATAGACATATGAAAAGTTGCTCAAGGTCACTTATCAGAGAAACACAAATTAAAACCACAATGAGATATCACCTACCATCTATCATGATGGCCATCTCCAATAAATCAACAAACAACAAATATTGGCAAGGATGTGGAGCAAAGGGACCACTCATGCATTGTTGGTAGGAATGCAAATTGGTGCAGCCTCTGCGGAAAGCAGTATGGAGTTATCTCAAAAAAATAAAAATGGAACTGCCTTATCACCCAGAGATTCCACTTCTGGGACTATATCCAAAGAAACTCAAAGAGTATTTCAAAAGAATATATGCGACCTTATGCTCATTGCAGTGTTATTTACAATAGCCAAGATTTGGAAGCAGCCCAAGTGTCCATCAGTAAATGAATGGATAAAATAGCTATGGTACAATTGCACAATGCAATACTACTTGGCCATAAAAAGGAATAAAATTTTACCCTTTAGACAGCATAGATAGATTTAGAGAACATTATGCTGAGTGACATAAGCCAGTCAGAGAAAGAAAAATATAAGATTTCACTCATATGTGGACCCTAATGAACAAACTAAACTAACAAACAAAATAGAGACAGACTCATAGATAGAGAGCGGGCCGACAGCTCTAGGGAGGGGGATTTGGGGGAGGTAGAGGGATCGAGCAAGAAAGAAAAAGAACTCAAGGCATGGACAACAGTGAGGTGATTGTGGAAGGTGAGGAGGGTGGGTGGAGGTGGAAGATGTTACGGGGGAAAACTGGTAAATAAAAGTAAAGGAATAAATTCAAAAATAAATTCAAAAAGAAAAATAAATATTAATACAAAATTTAGATTAAAATGAAATTGATCCATCCATAGATATAGTTCTAATTATGATATATTTTATGATAAATACATAAAGAATTTACTGTATTTTGCCATGTATAATGCACACCTACATTTTTGGCCCAAACTTTCAGGAGAAAAAATTTTGTTTTAATTTTTCAACTCAATTATTTATTTATATTTAGAAACAAAACCAATGATCATATTCCAGGGTATTGTTTTGCATTTGGATATTATTATTGTTTTCTAGAGTTATGTTGTTAATGCAAAGCATAAATAAAAGAATGAAAAGCATTTATATAGATACAGAATTAATACTACCCATGTATAATACGCATCCTTACTTTTCCCTCCAAAATTTGGACAAAACAGTGTGCATTGTACATCACAAAATACCATAATGCTCAATAACTATTCTTAGGTTTTCTTTTCTTTTTAAAAATATTTTATTTATTTATTTTTAGAGAGAAGGGAAGGAGAAAGGGAGAGAAACATCAGTGTGTGGTTGCCTCTCACTCTTCCCTTACTGGGGACCTGGCCTACAACCCAGGCATGTGCATGTGGCATTCCCAGGCATGTGGGAATCGAACTAGTGACCCTTTGGTTCACAGGCTGGCACTCAACCCACTGAGCCACACCAGCCAGGGCTAATCTAAGGGTTTTAAAATTACTCATTTAAATGTTACTCATTTTCAAGTGAGTTTTTAATTCCCCCGTTCAGTCTTTTTTTTTTTTTCTTTTTAAAGATTTATGTATTTTTAGAGAGAGAGGAATGAAGGGAGAAAGAGAGGGAGGGAAACATCAATGTGTGGTTACTTCTCTCACTCCCCCAGCTGGGGACCTCACCCCTAGGCATTGCCCTGATTGGGAATTGAACCACTAACCCTTTGGTTCACAGGCAGGCACTCGGTCCACTGAGCCACACTACCTGGGGTGCCCCCCATTCAGTCTTCAAATACAAGCATTCAACAGAGGAAAAGAAAGGTAAGGTCAACAGTGCTGTTAGAATTAGTTAATATGAGTATTTGAGTGAAAGTATATTGACTAGAACTAGCTTGCTGCAAGTTAAACACTTTTCATAGTAATAATAATAATGTTAATAAAGCTAGCTGTTTATAACATGTTGAATATTTTAGAAATCATGGTAATATAATCCTTTAAAAGCTCAAATATACAAAAATATTTAAGACAGATATTAGGATAAAAATGTATTAAAAATACAGAAAGAGATAAACCACAGACACATTCTAGAAACCTGAACTTCCTAAGGTTGTGATTGTGGATTTATATGCTTGCTTTCAGCATTCTCCTGATATGATTGGTGACTACTTAAACATTCAGGGAATATGGAAAGAAACCTGCAGACTCTTACAACTCTATGATCTTTTTCCAGTTGTTCCATAAACTATTGTATGTGAGAGTAGGCTTGGCACTGAGAAGAATGAAATAAAAGATTGGTGTGTACTTTTAGCCTTTAATTCTACAAACACCTCTGGAGTTCCTTTTTTGAGTTCTTTTCTGACTCACCCTCCTTTTTGCCACGTGGCATTCAGAATATCACCTTGTGTTCCATATTTCCCATTTTGCAAAATTGAGGAGTTTATTATGGGATTATCACACAATTTACTGAAACTCATCAAAGGCACTCAGTTTTAAAGCTGCTACAGAAACACAAAGGGTGTATGACTTTGCAAGGGGGTGGTGATTGTTCTGTATTCTTGCTGTTGTAAGCAGAATTCCCTCATTGAAGCTTGTGTGTGTAAACTACCAAAACAAACATACAAACAAACCCAGAAATAGTATGGTAAAAATTCACAAATATTTCTGAAATTGTACAAATGTTTCATAACATTGGTCTTAAATTATTTTATGTCATGTGTTAAATTCCTCTATAAATAGAAATTTTCTTCATCTGATCCTCTTATTTGCCACAAAATTCTAAAGCAACAATTTTCAACTGGTATGCCACAAGAATTTTTAAAAAATGCAATACCCAACCATTTAGGCAGTAGTACTGACCTCTTTTCCTTTAGATGGTCAAATTTTAAAAAAATGACAACAACCAACACAAAAATAGCTATCTAGTATGAATGAATCAAAATTATATCCTGTTTTGTCACATGAGCAAAAAATATATTTTTTGATGTGTCACAGAATTTCAGTAATTAGTTTATGTATGCCATGAGAGGAAAAGGGTTGAAAATCAGTGTTCTAAAGGAAAGAATGTTAGATTGTGATTTGTTTGATTTCTTACCTTTTTGTATCAGTTCATGAAGTTTGGTAAACATTGTTTAGAAAGGGATTATTAAAGATCTCTCAGGAAATAATAGAAATGTAAAGTACTTTGCCACACAGATAGTGGAAAAGCAGTCTTACTGTGTCATTCACATTTATTTCAGTACAAATCTTTTTTGTTAGAAATAGGCAGAAGATCTTGGATTACAGAAACAATGGTTGCATCCAACCAGAGTGTCTAGGTTTTTCTTTAGTCCTTGTGGAACCAAAAATATTTGAGACCATGTAATTGAGTCAGTTTTATTGGCAAGTAAAACATGTTGATCTCAGGTTAATAAATTCCAATTAACTATTGATTCAGTTATTCAGTAGCATACTGAATATGTCATTTTTTTCTCTCCCAGTTTTGGAGCAGGTTAGTGGAACAGTTGAAAGAAATTTCTATTTCTGAAGAACTTTAATGTCATGGAATCATTTTAGGTTATGTTACAGAGAGCAATAGGATACAGGGAAGATGGATTTAGAGAAAGTGGAACCTAGGACCAAGGACCATTGCACAATATGTGAGAGTAATAATGTAACTCACATGCACACACCCACATATACACAATTACAATCATTTTTTTTTTCAGATGGAATATCTACTTATAAATATCCCTCATCTAGAATTGAAGGTGGTTTTTTTGAGCTTCCAGCTTCCAAAATACTGCTAGGACCGTATGTCATTGGGTTCTGGATTACTTATTTTGATCAACTCATTATTCAGTTTGTTGATGATTTATATATTTTGTGTTTCTTCTTTTTCTCACTATGTGGTCTCCTCCCAATGGAAAATGAAGACTGCTGTGTCCACTGTATCCTGGCCTGCTTGTTCTGTGAATTCCTGACCCTCTGCAATATTGTCCTGGGGCGAGCTTCATGTGGTATCTGCACCTCAGAAGCCTGCTGCTGTTGCTGTGGAGATGAAATGGGGGATGACTGTAACTGTCCTTGTGACATGGATTGTGGCATCATGGATGCCTGTTGTGAATCATCAGATTGTTTAGAAATCTGTATGGAATGCTGTGGAATTTGTTTTCCTTCATAAATATTTATCTTTTGTGTTAAACCTGGAGAGTGTTTTAAAAAAATTGTTAAGGAAGAAGAAAAGCACATGGTAAGATTCTTATGAAGCAAGCAGCCAAGTATTTGCACTGTTAATGCATTTAAAGTAATCTCTAAAAGCTTTTCTTTTTCCTCTAACCAAGTCTACATGGTTTAATATGTGAAATTTTAACTGCTTGTAAACTTCTTAGTAGAATACAATGACTAAGAGACATTTTGACCAAAAAAAAAAAAAAAAAAGAAAAAGTTAAATATCTCCCTCTATTCATACATATTTCTATTTCTCTTAATCATTTGCAGGCGTTCTTTCTACAAATGCATTATTTCTCAGTGGGTACTAAAACCAGATTTTTTTTTATGTGTATCTATGAATGGTTAACAGTAAACAGTTTTACTTTAATCTTTGGGAAACAAATCCAAACAATAGTTGGGCACCCAATGTTTATCTCCGTGCTCTGTTTTCCACTTTCTCCATTTGTTCAACAGACATTGAGTGCCTACTGTGTACTATCTCTTACTGAGATGCAGAGATGGATATCATTCAGTTTTCAACCACAAGAGGATACATTTTAGCAGAGGAGAGAGACCTGTAAAAAATGAACCAAAGGCATACCAAAATGAGGATTATGAGAGAGAGACTCAAAAAGCTATAGGAATAAACAGAAAAGAACAGCTAATATCTAAGGAATATTCAGAAGGCTTCAAACAGAACGTGACATTTGAGGAAGCCTCTTGATTCATCTGCTGCTTGAATGAATATTTAGATGTAGAACAAAGTTTTAGGTGAATAGCCTGAACTGTGTGTGCCTTTAAGGGAAAATGCAGTTAGAAGAAAAATGCCTTAAGTATGTATTTTCTTCAGTTGTAGGACTATAGCTTTAAAAAACTATAAAATTTAAACAAAAGTATGCATTTTTACACACAATTTAAAAGTTATAATAAAGTTTAGGATAAAAACATAAGACCTTATTAAATGAGCTATGTTTTATGAAGAATGTGAAATAGTTTTGACAAATTACACTTAAATTAGGAGAGTTTTTAATGTTACAATACCAATATTTTGATTTTTTTTTTCAAAAGTTTTGTTTTTTATTTGAGAGCTGTGTGTATTGTTTTTTAAGGGGGACGTTGTATGTTTGTTTTGGTTTGTGTCTTAAGCAATGTTATGTTTTATACATAACAGAGTTAATCTTTAATACAAGCCATTGCAAGCAGTGGGCGTCTCGACATCCACTACTGTGACCAAATTTCAGTGTTGCAATTTTATGATAAATTGAACTAATATGACATGTTATAAAACCTTAGGTATACAAAAATAAGTCAGTTACACAACTGTGTAGTGATTGAGATAGAGACTGTGTTGCACAGATAAAAGGAAGAAGAAATTTTCACACTATGTACTCTCCTAAGTTTGAGCTTCCCAGAGTTGTGGTTTGGTTTGATTTAATGTAATGTCGTGTGGAAATGTTGAAAATATAATTTAGATTAATAGTTATTTTCAATTTTTCTGGTTGAATATCAAACTGCTTGTAAAAAGAAATGCATTTTTAAGGTAACTTTTAGCAAACCTAGCCTTTTAAGAGAGGTTTTAAATCTAAAGCATAACAGTACCAGCTATGTTTTTTTCTTTAAGATGAAACCTAGTTTCTACTTCTTTACTTAAGGGGCTTAAAAACAAAGTTAGCAAATTCTTGAATCCCCTGTTTACACACATACACACGCGACTTTAAATGTTCTGGTTTAAATAAAATTCTAGTAAACATCTGTCTTCCTTGTCTAAAGAATGTGTTTCATTTGTTACATCAAATATAAGAACATCTTTATACTATTTCTTACTAATCAGAATCTGAATATTTACCTATACCCAGCATTACCTTAGGCATATATATTAGGAAGTAAAACTTTTATCTGTGTATTGACATATAAAGCCTTCTAATGGACCTGAAATTGTTAAACTATTTCACTTTTTATCCTGAAAAAATTTTCAACTAAAATAGTTTGTCTAATATTTAAATATATTCTGCTACTATTCATAATAAAAATATTAGCACTTTTAAATAATATTTCTCTGTAAGAGAGAACACTAATAGAATTTTTATTTTCATATTTGTACACATAGTACTTTTCCTCTATTGTCTACTTTGCATTTATTCCATAAAAAACTTGTAATATTTTTTAAAATTAAAGTAGGCAAATGTGAAAATAGTTACAATATATTTTAGAATTTCTGTATGTAAAATGTTTTATTGAATTATATAGCCATCTTGACTGAGTGCTATAGTTTACAGTTATAGATTTGGTCTCTTTTTTAATATGGAAACTTAATCTTAAATATTTTTAAACTCAACCTGTATTATTTTGAATATATTATTTTGAAATAATAAAAATGACCTCTGTCTTGTGCTTCAGAATATTTTCTAGATATGTACTATGTCATTTATATTTGAACAAATTCAACTATTATTTTAAAGCCCCAGGCTTTTTTGAAGTTTTTCTAGGCTCCTTATGTAAATCACATGACTCAGCCCCCATAATAAACTTGAAAGATTCAGATTACTTTATATTGCAAATCACAGTTGACATATGACTTCAAAACAAATTTTTTTTTAAATGTTCATAATAAGTCAAAATTGAAGTTTGTACCTTTTTTTTAGTAACTTGTTTTCATTTCTTTGCTTTGGAACTATCTCCCAACTTATAAAAATTAAGATAATTAAGAAAAAATTTTATTGATCATGCTATGACAGTTGTTCCAATGTTTCCCATTTTGCCCCCCTCCACCCAGTATCCCCCTTCCCTTGATCAATCCACCCTCCTTTAGTTCATGTCCATGGGTCATGCATATAAATTCTTCAGCTTCTCTATTTCCTATACTATTTTTAACACCCACCCTGTCTATTTTGTCCCTGCCAATTATTCTTCTTATTCCCTGCACCTTTTCTCTCATTCTCCCACTCCCCCCTCCTGGCTGATAACCCTTCAAACGATCTCCATATCTGTGATTCTGTTCCAGTTCTGGTTGTTTGCTTAGGGTTTTTTTGTTTTTTTTTTTTTTTCAGTTGTTGATAGTTGTGAATTGGTTGCCATTTTACTGTTTATAGATTAGATCTTTCTCTTAAATACATCCCTTTAACATGTAATAACAGCTTGGTGGTGATGAGCTCCTTTATCTGTACCTTGTCTTGGAAGCACTTTATCTACTCTCCCATTCTAGATGATAACTTTGCTGGATAGAGTAATTTAGGCTGTGGATCCTTGTTTTTCATCACTTTGAATACTTTTTGCCAGTCCCTTCTTGATTGCAAAGTTTCTTTTGAGAAATCAGCTGACAGTCTTATGGAAATTCCTTTGTAGGTAACTCTCTTCTTTTTTCTTGCTGCTTTTAAGATTCCTTATCTTCAACCTTTGGCATTTTAATTATGATGTGTGTTAGTGTGGTCTTCTTTGGGTCCACCTTGTTTGGGATTCTGTGCTTTATGGACTTGTATGTCTGTTTCTTTCACCAAACTAGGTAAGTTTTCTTTCATTATTTTTTCATATAAACTTTCAGTTTCTTGCTATTCCTCTTCTCCTTCTGGCATCCCTATGATTCAGATGTTGGTACATTTGAAGATGTCCCAGAAGCTCTTTATGCTATCCTCATTTTTAAAATTTTTTTCTTCTTGCTGTCTGGTTGAATGCTTATTTCTTCCTTATGTTCCAAATGTTTATTTGAATCCTGGCTTCATCCCCTCATCTGTTGGTTCCCTGTAGATTTTTCTTTATTTCACTTAGTAGAACCTTCATTTCTTCCTGGATCTTTTTTATTTGTTGCCGTACTCCTTGAACATCCTGATCATCAGTGTTTTGAACTCTGCATCTAATAGGTTGATTTTCTTCATTTCAATTTAGGTCTTTTTCTGGGGTTTTGTTCTGTTCTTTCATTTGGGCTGTATATCTTTGTCTCCTCAATATATCATTATCCCTGTGTTTGTTTCTGTGGTAGAGCTGCTTCGACTCTCTGTCTTAGTGGCATGGCCTATTGTAGAAAAGGCACCTGTAAATTGTGTGGGGTGGAGCCTTAGGTAATTGCTAGGGTGGGGCAACCTGCTTCACTGCTTTGTGGCTCTGTATGGAAGGTAGGGCTCAAAGAGGGAACAGTGCCACTGCCTGGCTTTTGGAGGTTTGCTCAGCACTCACCCCATTTCCAGTCACTTCACCAGCTCCACATATGCAACTGGAGCCCTTCCAGTGGTTTTCCTGGTCCTAAATCCAAAAGTTGATGGGTTTGTGTATGTTTTAAGACCCACAGTGCCGTTTAAGAGGGGTCTCCTGAAAATCTGGCAGTTTCTTCTTCCACCCCAATCCCTACTGGTTTTTACAGCCAGAAGTTATGGGGATTTATCTTCCTAGCCCTGGAACCCTGGGCTGTACAGTCTGGCCTTGGGGCTAGGATCAGTGGCTCCCAAGATAACCCTCCCAGTTTTTATCCACCACAGTGAAAGTGGGACTGCCCATTCCACCACTGCCATCACCTCACCATGCCACCCCCCCCACCCGTTTCCTTGCCTCTCTGCCTGTCTCCACATCTCTGCCCCTCCTACCCATCTGGATGAATCTTTCTTTAAATCCTCGGTTGTCAGACTTCTATGCAGTTCAATTTTCTGACAGTTTTGTGTGTTATTTGTTTTGAGGTTTAGTTGTAAATCTGTGGTTGTGTGAGGAGGTAAAGTGTTTCTACCTACGCCTTCATCTTGACCAGAAGTCCAAGATAATTTTTTATGCATCATAGATTAAAAATGAATGATCTATGAAATTAGGTATTAGATTTAATAAATTTCACCCAAAAGCAAATCATTGTTAGTATTTTCATCTAGGCTTTTTATTTGGCACAATTTTTAAGTAGCAGGAAAGTTTTTATAGTTAGTATTTAATCCACTCCATCACTTTATTTAGAAGTCTTTTGATTTTGAAATATAAAAATTTTATTTTTTGTTTTCTTACAGTGTATCAACTATATCCATTTTTCTCACCTAAAGTAGTCAGTGTTTCTCTGAACAGTTCAAAGAGTAACCAAGGCAACCTTATGTAATAACATTCCATTCTTTATCTATACAAACTATCAGTGCCCTAGATTCTGATGCTATAAATGGCAAAGTCAGTTCCTGACATAAATAAGACTCAAGTCCAGAAGCTTTGTGGCTGACCCTCTTGAATTCCAGTTCAAATGCTTTGATTTACCCAACCACCTAATGAATAAGTTTATTTATTAATAAGGTTATTTTTTCAAATTATTCAAAACTTGATGCCCTTTCCAATTACTTGTGACTTGTGGACCTGTAGTTTTGTTACATCTAATCTGACAGGCAAAATAAAATTTCATCAAATACTAAAATAGCATTTTCCTCTTTTACACTAATATAATGAAGCATACCATTTTTTGTTTGTTTCCAAAGGTGGTTAAGATAGTGATAGGTTTATTCCACACTTAATATTTTTAAATCAAAGATGAGGTAATACAAAGAAAGCCCTTTTTAACCATTTTCATGCCCCAATATAACCAGTAACTTTTTAGTGACTTTTCTCTAGGTACCTCAAGAGAGTCATATAACACTCAAGAAGTTTCAACCTAGGAAAGAAGTTTGGCACTTCCCATGAGAAAAATCTTAGTTTCCACAGTGACACTACTAATACTTGCTTATTTAAGATTTCTCATAGAGATTTTGGTTCAAATGGAAGGGGTTGTGGAGAAAGGATGGCATTGTTATACAGCCCTAATGTGGAGGGTGGTTTTTGCAAAAACTATCACTTGATAACAAATAAATAAATCAAAATTTATTTTCACATTTCAAAATTCCCAATGAATAATGACTGCTTCCTCTAAACGACTGGGAATTAAAATATTGTATAAGTAATCAAATTTTAATTAAGTCAATACTCAATCTGAAGGTAAAAAAGAATTGTAAGAAAAGCCACAGCTAGAAAGCAGGCTCTCTAGGCAAGCAAAAATCTGCACCACCCCATTCTTCATAGAACTTGAACAATAGTGTGACATTTTCCACTGGGGCTACAGCTATACCTCCCGATCAACATGAGCAGTTTCCTGTTTTCCAACTGACTTGGCTAGTAGTTCTAGTTCCATTTTTTGACCATTATTTATGCCCTCTATGCCTCACCTCAGTGCTCACTGAAAGATTCCTGAATTTCATTGTGAAGAGACCATGAAGAAATAATTTTAGATAACCATCCTTTAGCACATTACTGACATGGGGTATATAGATATATATGTTAAAAACAAAATATAACTCTGCAATTAAGTGTTCACTTCCAGGCAGATCTTTGTGTGTGTTTCAGTTGAGAATGTAATTTTAAGGAAAATAGTGAAAAGCAAATTCAAACAAATTCTAAGTTTAGCTTGAAAAATTGAAAAGGTTCTTAAGTTCTGTCTGATGCATAAAGGGATAGAAGCAAAGGAATTACATCCCAAAGCCAAGAAAGAGAGTGTACAAAAGCAGTTGATTCACTTGACATAGTTCATAGCCTTTCACAAAAGAATAAAAGCCTGTTGAGCAGGGAACCAAAAGATCTCATTATAGGATGAAGCAAAGCCATATTAAAGCTTGTGCACTAGTAACTATGTCTAAAAACAGCCTGCTGTTTTATATTGAACCAATACATTTCTTAACTTGGTAGGTTGCTGTGTAAAGAGGTACAGAGCCTGTCTGCTGGATGCTATGCCAATTACAGATGCGGTGGAGTAGTGTCAAACACCTACAAATAGTTAGGATTTCAAGCAATCTACAGTGAAACAAAAGTTTTAAAATGTCATCTCAAAACCTAGAAAGCACAGTTCATCCTGTGTGTCTGACTCTTAGAGTCCTGAGATCACTTTTATTATATAATTTAATGTGGATGCCTCAATCAGAATGCACAGTTCTTTCAAGGAATGAATAGTGACTGTGAGATAAGGAGAATATCTTTCAAAAGTAACAACTTCAGATGACAAGGTATCTGTGATCAGCTCTGCAGAAATTGTGTTTTATTGGTGTTGAAGTGAAGGAGGAGGAAAATACACATGAATACATATTGTATTAGATTTTGTTAGATCAACAGAAAGAATAATTGGGCATATTTACACAATTACACTTTATTAAACTACTGTGCCAAATTAACTATAATACATATTCTGGTAAAAGGTAAATTGCAATCCAAAAGCAATTTGACTGCCAAAGATATTTTTTACCTAATTATTTCCAAATTAGTTTATAAAATTAAATTTTAATCACCAAAGGAAATGAAACAATGGTGAGAATCAGACGTACAGATTAGTTAAAGCAAAGATATGCATTTCTTTTATTCAAACTCGGTGCTTAAAAAAGAACAAATCCATCATCTTGAAATTTGACTTGTAGGTTGACATTAAAAATAATATGAGTAGAATTTTCAGTGGGGTAAGCACAAAACTAGTTCAAGTTGTGTCACTCTCAATTACTGTACTCAGGTGGTGTGCCCATTAAAATTCCCACTTGTGAGTTTCGCTCACTATGCAAATGGGGTCATTACCTGGAGAATTTAATTGGTTATGACACTGGGAGTAAGACTTTTCCTTTCAAAATAAACCTACCCACACAGATTTTCACTAGAAATTTGATTGTTATATATACATTGGATTGTTTTGCTCTCTAAATATTTACTAAAATTAGACTCTGTTTACTTTTTTCAAATAATTCAAGGTAGATCTAAATTAATTTGATATGGTTTTATTTATTAGTCTATAAGGCTAGTTGGAATGAATCTTTTGTAAGTAATATTATCAAAATATTATAAGAAAAATTTTTATATTTCACACCACCCATCACACATGGATGCATTTCTTGTAAATAGCATTCGAGAGTCTTCTCCCATTTTTCTCCATTTTTGTTCCTTTAAAAAATGTACAGCGGCCTTTGAATATATAATATATATACAGTAATATTGCTAAAGAGCCATGTCTATAATACTTGCAAGGTCTTTATATGCATTGATAAGGTGGGATAAAGTTATTGTCAGAATTAGTTCTAGAGGCACTTCTACTAAGAGCCATGAGACAACTGAATTTAAGAACAAACATCTAGACTTATCTAGGCGATCACTTCATAGGATATATAAATGTCTAATCACTATGTTGTATACCTGAATATAATCTATGTCAACTGTAACTGAAAGACAAATTAAAAAAAATAAAGAACAGACAACAAATCAGTGCAAAAATTGTAGCTCTCCAGGCATCTACCATTTATTTCATTGATTGTGGTGATTTCAACTAAAGAAAACCTGAGTTTATAGCTACCCTAACAAAAATATTGATAATGTCCTGAATGTAAAATGAACAGTGAAATTACAGTGTGGTTTGGTGCATATAATATTAAACTGGGACTGGTGATTGCTGGGGCGGGAGGATATAAGGAAACTAAGTGGTAATGGAAAAAAATACAAGATTGATTTTTTTAAAAAGCTTAGAAATCACTTCTATTCCATTTCCCTGATGTGGTCATCTAATCTTGACTATCTTCATTGTCATACAGCTTACCACCTTAAGAAGTGGTATGTTTCATGTTTGGGCCAATAAGAAGTGTTACAATTTTTTTTAAAAAAATGTTAATAATAAACTAGGCAATCAGAAATTTAGTTCCCAGAAATTCACTGTAGCACAAGTTCCCATGGTTAACTTTAAGTGGGGACAGGATCACCATAGTATTAATGGTATAGTCTCAGGGAAGCTCTAAAAATTCTTTGAAAAAGGGAGCTATGCATTCTAAATTTTTATTATTATACTTAGTTGTATGACAAGTATATGCTTTATCACTAGCTTAGCTGGACCTAAAGATAATATTTTCCTTTAATATAAAAAGGAATTTTCTAAAAGCAAAGAAAAAATAATTCAAGGGTTATAGAAGAAGAAATACTACAAATTCATAACTGGACTATTGGACAAGATTTTTAACATCTGTAACTATGGGAAATTTCCCATAGAATATCAAATATGGATCCAAGTCTCTAACATTCATTTTTCTATGATATTTCTAATTGTGCCCAGAGGATAAAAAGGATTTGGCGCATCCAATAAATATAATAATTTACATGCACGAAGTTCTCTTTGAAGTTAATAGGACCTATGGAAAGGAGAGTGTGCACCACAAAAGCGGAGTGCAGCAGAATATAGTTCTTTCTTTTTAATATGCAATGGTATTGTGACACATTAGGATTTTCTTACTGCTTATCTCTTCTTTGTATGTGATGTTGAAGTTGGAGTTGAGCAAAGTGTTCCATGTGTAGAGGAAAGATAGCTAAAAAGAGAGGATGTTATGATTGGCAAATATATACTCAGAGACCAGCTTTGTAAGATAATATCCCAAAGTGATAGTGCCTGACATTTGTTGAGCTTGTTTAACTTTTCAAGAGGAAACCATATCCATTTTCTCATTTGATCTTCAGAACCCTATGATTCATTTAGATATATATTTTTACTTCCACTTTACAGATGAATAAACTAGGATAGATTTTGTAAGTTTATTTTCTTAACACAGTTCCCGATAGACCTACGAAACCTGATTTTTATTCCCAGATCTTTCCATTAAAATGGTATGTTTCTTAAGTTATCTTATATATAACAATAAAATAAATTATTTCATCACCACTGGTTGGCTTGAAACTGAGGTGGGGACATGGAGATTTGAAGTCTTGCCTGCTCTGTCTCTTGTCTCCTATCTTCTACCCTGATTAGGTATCTTAGTGTGTCTGTAAGGGAGACTGAATTCATAGCTACTGTGCTACTTCTCTCTTATTGCATGCATTGACCTAAAATTTCTCACTGTTCTGTGCCTACTTATCAATGATTATCTTTTTATTCCCAAGATGGATGAGGAGTCAAGAGTAAGATATTCTTTCCATGACTGTTTGCCCATCATTCTCCATTTGTCCCTGCAGATGAGTTCAGTGTCTTGTGTACTCTGCCCCAGACTCCCTTGCTTTCTGATTCCCAGTTGGCTCTGGCTGAGGACACGTACAGGAATTCAGAAGGTGGGAGGATAGAGAGAGGGCAAAGTGCTGATTTCCACCCCACTCACTGTGGTGCAGTGATTTTCCACAACCTGTTCTCCAGACAAGGGGTTCCTGTCCAACAACTGCTCTCCCACAGCTACAGCTCCCTGCTCCTGCCCCTTCAGACTTAGAGAAATAATGTTTCCTACACTATTGCTTGTTCCTGATACTTCAAATTACTTTTTTGGTTACCTTACAACTGATTGTTTCTCTGTAAACTGTCTCTTTCATTAAAGGCTCTTCAATTAAGTGTTTTGAATGAGCCATCTGTCTAATGAGGTGGAAAAGAAGAGTGAGTTTGTGTGTACACAAATGTACATGTTGTCTGAATTCCATCTTGTTACTATGTATTTCTAAGATTTATCAAAATAATATAAATCCTGGTGGTCTCTTAGATGTTTGTCTCTATGACAGTCTAATGTCACAAGAACTACACTAGACAATCCAGAAATTTACTTAGCCATTCCATGTTCAATGCTCACATATCTCCATGCTAAAAGTTAACACTACTAACAAGATGGGGATAGGGGAGGTAAGGAAAGAGGGTATCCAAAGTTTATGACTGAGTTTACAAAGCTTTAGGATACCTACAGATGATGATGTTTTTCTTAGTTCTGACAATATGAAATTATTCAACCATGATTATCAACATAAGCAGATACACAATAGAAATTTGAGGCTAGAAATTAATCCCTCCAGAAATGTTCATTTGGTGATCCTATATGAATGTAACTAATAGTATTAGAACAGTTTATTATGACATCTCTAGGCCTTTAGAATGAAATGTTCTAAGCTTAAGTAGGTCCAGTATCAACCTTAGACATCTAGTTCAACCCTAAGTTAGTAAACTGACAATATTTTAATGGACATCTCAAATATCCAATCAGTTAGTTGAGGAATATTTACTAGTCATCTTTTTGTGCCAGGCTATGTGCTGGGACTAGTGATACCAAGGTGTCCTTCAACAAGTTCTCAGTTGAGAGAGAGAAAGAGAGAGAATATGAACATTGATTTTATAGAATTAAAGAGTTATAGTAAAGACAGATATAGCCCTGGCTGGTGTGGCTTAGTAGATTTAGCACTGGACTGCAAACCAAAGGTCACTGGTTCGATTCCCAATCAGGGCACGTGCCTGGGTTTCAGGCCAGGTCCCCAGTAGAGGGGGCTTGAGAGGCTACCACACACTGATGCTTCTCTACTTCTCTTTCTCCCTCCCATCCCCTCTCTAAAAATAAGTAAATATATATTTTTAAAAAGGTGTAATTGTTATAAGAACAGAGAGGTGAGAGCGAATAAAGCTACCTAGGAGAGTTAGGAAGTTTTCCCAGCAGAAAGAGAAAATATTTATGTGTACGTTCTGAAATCACAGTACTGTTGGAAAACGTAAAGAATAGAGGGTGATGGGAAGAAGCTGAACTGAATCCAATGAGGCAGCACCATAACTGCCTTGCTGATGTCTTTTGAATTCTGACCTGTAGCAACGTGAAGCCTTCTAAGAATTATAATCAAGAAAATGGTGAGATCATATATATGTTTTGAGAGGGACATCAGTATGAGTGATGGACTAGTGGAGATTAAAAATAAATGTGGGTAGGCAGTTAAAAGATCATGCATTCATTTACACGAAAGATGGCTATAGGAGACTTGACTTGAGATGGTGAGTATGTGATACAGATGATGTGTTATAGAACTGTATTCATAAATTCTATGCAATTTTACTAATCAAAGTCATTGCAATAAATTAAATATTAAAAAGTGGAGAAAAATAAATTAAATTAATTTTAAGATTTTATTTCTTTATTCTTTATTTATTTATTTTCATTACCATTTATATCCCTTCCATATAAGCCCCCTTCCATTCCGCAGTCATCACTCTGTTGTCCATGTCCACAAGTCCCTTTCCCTTTTTGCTCAATCCCTCCATTACCATCAGAACAACAGTGAGGACCTAAACTAAGGCACTGACTGCGGAAACTGATAGAGGAGGTAGAAGCAACTTAAACACATTTCTAGAAGAGAGCTAAAAAATGACCTAGAGATGTTAAATGTCCCTAATGTTTGCATACAAAATCAATGGTATGAATGTTATATAAAAGTTTTAAAGTACATTCATGTTTCAGGCCATAGATGTCATGCTTTTATTAAGTGAGATAATGAATCTGAAGGAACTTATAAACATTTCCATCAATATTAGGAAATTTCATCAGAATTTGATTCAGGGTTTACATGGTGGTAATGATAGTATATGTGGTGTTCAGGTGGGTGAACTAGTGAGAAAAATGCAGAGTAAAATCTTCCAGTTCTCCAGTGTGCTAGTGATGTATGTTAATATATGTAAACCAAGGGGTGGGGGAAATAACTGAGAGGAAGACAGGAGTTAGAAGACATAGACAAAGGATTTCCATGGTATCTGGCATATAAAAGGTTGTTCATTTACATCATTGTTGAATTAATACATAAATAAACAAATGATTGATATATATGCATATATATGGAATGAATAACTTAATGTGTAAAATTGGATATGGATTACTACAATACACTGGCTAATAATTATTAGCATAATAACTGAAAGAGAAGAGAAATATCCACTGCACTATAAACACAAGGTTTGATCAATTTTAAGAAAATTGACAGATCAGCAGTTACAGATTACTAATTGATTGGTTAAATGAATTATTCTCTCTGGGTAAATGAGCAAGTCCAGTCCAGTCAGAAGTGTTAGGTAATGTATGACCCAAATCTCTTTGGTTGGCCTCGAGCAGCTCTAAAACACTGAGTAAATCTTCCAAAGTTATATTTCTTGTCAGCCTTTGTCTTTCTGTGCAACCTGATTCAAATTTTCAATTAAGCATGTTCCTAGTTTTGTGTTAGTGTGGGAGAGTATTTACAGGTCCCAAGAGGCTGCCTAATTTGTTTTAATTCCTGTGCATCACACATTGTGTTTCTTTACTTCTAGTAAAATGACTCAATCCTGCTATAACGCTTTTATTTTTCACCAAAAAATAACAAAAGTATCATAAAATTAAATTCTGTTTTCTTAAAAATTAAGTATGTTAAAATGTAAATATTTAAATCCACATTGCAATTACTAATAAAATTTCAAGGAGGTCTTTCAAATCATAGGTGCTTACTAAGGATAATAAGGGAGAAGGGGAGTCACCTGGGCAAAAGGAAGCCGCATGGGTTCTTTTTGTCCCCAGTGGCTGAGGATGGTACAAGGCACCTGACCATACAGAAGTCTTATTTGCATCTGGCAACTGTATTATAAAATATAAGGTGAGGGCTTTCATCTATTCATGAAACTATTAATTTCTGAAAGTAGGGAGGACAATGCAAAGGAAATCCAAATCATAATATGAAAACTTAAATTGGCCAAATTTTTTTAATGTTGTATATTCTGATTCTGTGAGTGTTTTTGCTTTCAGTGAACATGTCATAGAATAAAAGGAGTCACATGCTGAGGCTTTCATATATTAAAAAGTCAAAAGGTTGCCATTCATCTAGATTACATTTTCTTTTAAAACATTTTTTAAATGTTCTTTGACCTATAATATGATAAATTGTACTGAGGTATATAGGTGGCACAGATAATTAGGCAGAGGTTATTCCCAAACCTACTTCTTTCTAAAATATTTCAATGTTCAATATTGTCATTTTAATTATTTCTTCTTTAAAGAAGAGTGTTCAAGAGAAGTACTATGTGATTTCATAATATGTGGAATCTAAAAAACAAACAATAAACCCTGAACAAACAAAACCAGACTGATAAACATAGAACAAACTCATGGGTGCTGGGGAAGAAAGTGGTTGGAGTTGGGCAAAGCAGGTAAAGTAGTATCAAGAGGTACAAACTTCTAGTTATAGGATAAACAAGTCATTGCAATATAATGTACAGGCACAGGAAATATGGACAATAATATTGTATTAACTTGTATGGTGACAGATGGAAAGTAGATTTATTGTGGTGATCATTTCTTAATGTATATACAGTCATCCCTTGCTATATCACAGTTCACTTATTGCAGCTTCACTGTATTGCGGTTTTTAAGAAAAATATATATCTAATACTGTATTGTGGAGTTTTTGCTATATTGTGGGATTTTGCGGTATATAGGTATTTATACAGTATTTATGATTTTAATTATTTTGGCCTAAAAAATTTAAAACAATATAAAAATATAAAAAATGTTAATTCAAACATATTAAAAGAATATTAAATTCTAAATAAAATACAGTATGTAGTTCATCAGAGAATGAATACTGTACTGTATACAATGGAAATGCAGTACGCCACTACCCCTTGTGCAAGTTTGCCAGTGTGAGGTTGTACACAGCACACTATTGGCTGAAGAAATGGAAGGCGACCAACCACAGCACTGTGTTCTGTATCCTGGGTGCTGATTGGCTCAGTGATTGTAGCATTGGTCTGTTTGCTCTCCCGCACTGTGCCCATATGTTCAGCATCTCTCCTTGTCCACTTCACATTGATGTCTGATCGCTGTGCGTAGTGTTGCTCTGCAGTGTTGTGTTTTTATGAAATTTTTGTAAAAGTTTGAATTTATTTCAAGCCCTACCATGCCACCCAAACGTTCTGTGCTTTTTTAGGCTTCTGGCAGTGAACCCAAGTGCGAAAGGAATATGCTTACCATCGAAGAAAAGGTGGAACTTCTCAGCATGTTAAAGGAAGGCAAAAGCTATGTGGCTGTAGGCTGCCATTAACGGGATCAATGAATCTACTGTTCACTACATAAAGAAAGACGAGAAGAATATTAGGTCTACGGCAACAATAACTTTTAACAAGACTGCAAAGAGGGTGGTCACTACCCGCAATAAGGCCATTGTGAGGATGGAGTCTGCACTGGCCCTGTGGACAAATGACGGCAGGAAGAAGAATATCTCTCTGGATACCAACACCATCCGAACGATGGACAAGAAACTCTATGACAGTTTTGCGGAAAGCACGGACAATCACGACAGTGATGAGGATGAAGACGAGGACGGCGACGCAGAAGCAGGACTGTCGAGTGCTTCTTCCGCCAGACCAACCCCATTCAGTGCCAGCAAGGGCTGGTTTGACAAATTTCAGAGACATTTTGAACTCAAGAGTGTTTCTCTGCATGGAGAAGCTGCCTCTGCGGATGTCCTTTCACAACCATTGACAGACGAAGACCTGATGAAGATGATGAAGTCAGCAAGTGAAGAAGAGGATGAGGAACAAGATGAACTAGGGCTTGGAGAAGAGGAGGATGTTGGCCTAACACTCGATCGTCTTGCACCCATGGTCAGAATGGCCAAAGAACTTCAGTGAGTGGCTGAAGAACAGGACCCCCAGATGCTTCGTTTGTTGCGCTTTGTAAATACAATCGAGAGTGGCATGTCAGTTTATAAAAACCTTCTCACTCAGAAGAAAAAGCAGCGCCAGCAACTCCCCATAACTGTGTTCATTAGTCAGACGAAGAGATCAGTTATGCCTATGCCTTTAGTGGAAATAGAAGTCACGGCCCAGGGTAAAGATACTGCACCACCTGATGAAGTGCCTGATGAAGTGGTGCCTTCAGAAGAGCTGTAATGCTCCTCTTGGCTGTGCGGTACATTCATCTCATCGTCATCACCTTCATCACCATCAGTACTGCACAGCTACATAATTCATGATCTTCATCATTCAAGTTGTAGTATACTTCACTGGTGAGTACTCATATAGAATTTTATATATGTTACATAGGTTTAAGAGTGTAGAAAGTGTTTAAGAGCATATGCAGTGTTTATATGAGTGTGGGAAAGGCTAATAAGAGAGTGGGAAAGGTTTATAGGAGTGTGGGGAGGGTTTATAAAGCCTCAATATATACATAAATAATAAAATAAATGTAACACTGCTACTTCGTGGATTTTCACCTATCTTGGGAGTCTCTGGAATGTAACTCCTGCAATAGGTGAGGGATCACTGTAGAGGCTGAATCACTATTTTGAAACTAATACAATAATGCATTGTTAATTATACCTCAATTTAAGAAAAGAGCATTTGCCTAGGACAAATGACGTTTTGCACAGGGAGCAAAGTTAATATTTAAGGGAAAATGTTTTAAATTTATGCTTTTTTAAATTTCAAAAAAATATGTGATTTTGAAAGGTATCTGCATATCTTTGTGATGAAAAAGTTACATTCTTTTCTATTGATGTATGCACTAAAAAATTCCCATTATTTGGAATTGAGATATGGTCTTCCAAAAGTTTTTCTAAATGAAAATATACAGTAGGATAATACACTGCATAATTACATTCTAAGTTTGCATTAGTAAAGTGTTACATTTATAAGTTTTACAACTAGTAGAAGCACTGTAGTTGTCATATATTACAGTACACACAACTTGATTGTTACAGAGCAGAAATCTGTCAGAAACATTTCAGCTTAGCATGATGAATTTACCTTAGCCCTTTCAAAAATCACATTACAATGCCAAATATTACTTTGAATATATGTTGAAAAACAGAAATAAACTTATTGAGGTAAAATTTCAAATCCTCTCAGAATCATGCCATTACCTGGCTAGGCACATATGAGCTCACGATACTCCAAGGGAGTTTTGTCAATATGAATGTCACTCAGTTAATCAGAACAACTAAAGAAAAGATATTCTTCATTGTGGGTGATAGAAGGAGTTTATAAGCATCACAGCAAGGATTCTAGTATACTCAATGTACATAAAAATATAAGGATATTTATAACGTGCCTCTTTTCTAAGCCACTTAAATATATTTCATATGGGAAGTTGTTTGCAGCCCATTTTTCTGCTTAATGGTAAACTTGCTTGAAGATTTAACTGAACTCTAGCTAATGGAGGTCATATTTACCCCAAAATACCTAATTGTAGACATTGTTTGTTCAAACGGTGCAATTTATACTTTCCTAGTGCGTGCAGTACAAGATTGCAGCAGGAGATGCAAACAATTGGAAAATTGTTCCATAACCACTTAAGAACCATTGACAAGTTCAATTCCAGTGCTTTTGGGAGCACACGTAGGCCTTAGTCTTCTCTGCAGCCTGCCTTGAAAATGCCAGGGGAAATTTTACTGTAATTTCTTGAAAGACCTGTGGATTCTGTCAAGAATTTGCTGCACACTTTGGAAAGATTTTATGGAGTACACATGACCACATGATAGGCTTCTTATAACCATAGAGATTTTTCAAGTCTAAGATGCAGAATAAAGACTAAAGACTTCTGCCTTAATAATACCAAAGAACCACATCCACATAGGCAAGATTGTGTGCAAGGTTCACAGTTTAACTAACATAAAATACAGCTGCTGCTTTCATTTGAGAAATGTGGCAGATAAAAGCAGTTTCAATATGCACCAGAGCATTAATATCGATGTAGCACAGATATATTAAATTTTTGCCCTCAACACCATGCTCCAAGAAAGTAGTAAAATTAGTATGTTTGCATGACACCGATTTGACATGTAGTCTGAGAAATATATGAAACATATTTTTAAAGGACTTGGCTTGTGAAAAGTCATATTTGAGAGAGTGTGGAATCAATTCACAGGGATAGTTTATAGTCTAGGAGCTTGTCCAAGGTAATGGAAAAACTCTTACATATATAAAGTTATGACATAATAAATATTAATAACCTATACTCAACTTCATCAAGGGAGAATAATAAAAAAATCAAAAAATCTCTTTCCAAGTTTATATCTGCAACATATCAATAGTATTCACTTAGCTTAAAACCTGTCTTGATATCATTTTCCAATTTCCCTTTTACATCTTCTTGTTGCTTCCAATTCAGTTAGAAATTTAAATTTCTATTATATTCAGATTAGCTACATATACATAAATAAGGTCTAGCATAAAAAGATCCCAGAAAACAATAAAGTTTTTATGCTATGTCAATAAAAACAAGGATACCTTCTTGTTGTATGTAACCATCTATATCCCGGAAGAACATTAAGAATAACTTATTTGAAGAACATTTGCTGACACTTCTCTAGCAAATCTTGACTATAACATAGGTAAAAGAATCATAGTTGTGTTCTTCTAAGACACAGGTGGCAAACACAAGACCCACAGGCTGAATCTGGCCCTCCTCTTTGTTTTCTCTGGCCTGGCACCTTGTTGCTACCCTGCAGCAGCGCTGAGCTCTCGCTTAACCATTAAGGAGTAGTTACATTCATATAGTCCTAAAATTACTTTCAGCCCTTTGAAGGCAACCGCGAGGCTGATGTGGCCCCATGTGAAAATGAGTTTGACGCCCCTATTCTAAGAGGAGAAACCCATAGCAAAATAGCATAGATAAACAGAAGACATGGTTAGGTAGAGAACAGATAAATACAATTATACTTTACTAAGAAAATATTGGCTGTGTATCTAAAAAAAGGGGTTTATAAAACATCAAATTGTGAAACAACAGGCTATCATATCACTGCAGGACAGTGGAAAAGAACACTGCACTCACAGGAAAAACTCTGTATTAGAACTATGGGAAACTTTAAAAAAATATGAATTCATAAAGTTTGAATACCATAACAGGACTGGTATCTCTCCAACATATGTTCCATATTAAAATTTTTTAAAGGTTCAAATCTTTTCTACTTCCCTGCTATGGTCTAGCTAGGAGAATTAATACTATAAATCAAATTCATTTCATCTGAAGTTACTTGTATGATAAACTATGTTGCTGCTTTTTAATTGTGAATGTTTCAGAGACTTATTAGTGGCCTGATAGCTGTGCGTGGGGCTCCATTTCTGGCTTTCAGATCACATAAAACATGAGATACTCAGAGACTGATGTTCAACACTCTTTATTTGATGTAAGCCTGGAGAATCAAGATTATCAAAGGAAGTTCCAGTTGTAAAACATTTTTAAAGTTGAAATCATTATTTAAATTACATAACATTATTGTATACATGTTGCCTTTATGTAGATAGCAATTTTTTAAATATTTTGAAATGTTAAATTAAATTAATGTTGATAATGCAGCTGTTTATATAAATAACAACAATACTTTAAAAAAATAGCACTATTAACCTGTTGGCTATATAATTTTTGGCTATAGCAGCATCTCTGAATCTGAATACCTGTTTGTATCATCTGTATCTTTCTTCTCTTTGCATTCTATCTGTGGACATTTTTCTTCTTATGACTTACGGCTTTCCTTTTATTTAGTTATATTTTCATTCATCACTCCACTTTCCCCAAATTGCGTGTTTATATATATCCTCTCCTAAGGTCATTATTCTTTTTTGCCCTGTGTTTTCTTCAACGTCTAATTCTCTCTTGACATTGTCAGTTAAGTTTGGTACACATTTCTAAGTGGCTACTTTTTTTCTCTAGGTAATGGGAAGACAAGATAAATCGTAGTTGGCTTCTGCATTTCTGGGGCACACAGTAGACCAAGCTGGTTAAACTCATTTTCACTGGGGGCCACATCAGCCTTGTAGTTTTCTTCAAAGGGCCAAAGGTAATTTTAGGGCTGTATAAATGTAACTACTCCTTAACAGTTAAGCGAGAGCTTGGCACTGCCGCCGGGTACAAACAAGGTGCCAGGCTGAATAAAAAAAGGTGGAGGGCCGGATTCAGCACGCGGGCCTTGTGTTTGCTACCTGTGCAGTAGACTGAAGGAAACAAATGTGAATAAATTATAAAAATGCATTGTGAGAAGACAGAGAAATGTGAAAATTCTACGGGATTACGAATGACTGAAGTTTAGCAGAAAAATGAATTATGATAAAATATTATTTCAACCAGTTCCTGAAAGATGATTTCAAGTTTCCCAGGCAGAAAAGAGAGAGAAGTGAAGACAGTACAAGCAGAAGGAATAGCTTCTACAAACATAAGAAGCCGTGAAGAGCACAGCATGTCCCAAGACCAGAAAACATACAACGTGTCTAAAACAACTTATATGGGGGAGACAGGATAAGACTGAGAATATAAATTGTGCCCTAATTGTTTTTTTAATGTCATGACAATTCAGGTTTTATTCTCTGTGATTGCTGGGGGCAGATGGAGGGGAATATAGGAGGAGATAAACGGTCATGGACAGAGACCTGGGTGTTGAATGCACAGTGTGGTGTACAGATGATTTGTTGTGGAATTGTGCACCTGAAACATGTATAATTCTGTTAACCAGTGTCACCCCAATAAATTCAATAAAAAGGAAAAAAGGTGTTATTGAGATTGTTACTGTAGGCAGTAAGAGTCAATTATGCCAATACCAGCTGAGAAAGGCACAAAATGCTTCCCAACAATGTGCACCTGAAAGAGAAGAGGAAGAGACATTAATCTGTCATGAACTCTTACTCCATTGGCTGACATTTCCCTTGAGGGTGTTAACATCCCACACTTCAGAGCTGTACACTTGCTTTGGCCAACTTCACTCCCACAGTGTCTGAGCTCAAAACTGCTGTTCAGAAAGCTAGTAAGGGGTTAGGTGGTGTTAGATTTCATCAGCATGAAATAGGTAGGATCCCACATGGAACTATCTATTTGATTCACAGCTGAAAACAGAGATGGAACTTAGAGGATGTAAGTAAGGACAACAGATGTGTTTGCTCGAAAAGGTCACCACAAATAAGTCCTAGGTGAAGCTACTCAACTTGATGAGATCACCAGAGCAAATATGAAAGATATACCTCCTGACATAGCCAAATTTCAGAGTAAACCCATAGAAAGTATGAAATATAGTTGTATTTATTTGTATATGTACTTTTCTAAGAAATAAGCCCAAAGTTTTCATCAAACTATCCAAATGCTTCTTGATCCAGGAACATTTAAGAAACACAAACATGGGAGAACAATGGAAGTACAAGAAAATATACAGTCATACTTTGGTACTCATTGGCTTCAGAACTCATCAAAGCCTATACTTATCCCATTTTGATGAGAAAAAAATGTTTCAGCACTTGGCACTTACTCAGGATTTGTTGCATTTTATAGAACTTGTATGCATCTCAATGCTTCCCCGTCAGAGAAAATGCTTCATCATTCATCACATTTGGAACTTGTAAGGTTCAGCATTCCTCACGAGTTCCCGAGTGAATTAACAATGAATACAAAGGTACCACTGTATTTTTAGAAAATTAACATTTAAGGGTCAGAGAGAAGAAGGCAGAGAAAAAAGTGTTAAGTGCCCATGATTTGGAACAATGAAGGCTTGAGTTCAATCTAGGCTCTATTTGAATTTGAGCATAGTATTGCATTCCTTAAGCCTCGTTCTGCTGCTCTGTAAAAAAAAAATAATAAAGTAAACAACACAGATTACATAGGTATTGTGAGTATTGAATAGAAAATGTGCGAGATACCTAGAATAAAGTAAATGCTAATTAAATGATGAGTTATCAGAAAAGTAGAGAAACATCAGGAAGAAACTCTGTAATATAATCTAAGAAAAATATGAAAAGAAGAAAATAATAGTTTTCATTAGGCAATTATATGAGAGGACATTGAAAAGATTTTGGATTTTTGTTGATTGTGCCCCAAAAAATCAAAGTATAATGATTGGGTAGAAAAGATTAGGAGAATAGTAGGTTGTGGAGTAAAGTATTGATTGTCAAAGCAGACACATACAAATCAGATATCTCACTCAGTGGCAAGTTTTACAAATAATTTTAAGTATGCCATTAACCAAAGCATAAGTGAACAGAGAGGTACAGGATTTCCATACATCTTTCCAGGCTCTTCCTCCTACATTAGACATGCTATCTCTGGCCCAAAATAATAATGAGGCCTCCAAATAAGATTTTGCAGTTATCGGACACATTTAAATTATGAAATATATCTATTTTATACCCAAGAGAGTTCTATAATTTATAGTACATTCTCCAAGGTGTCATGCCTTATAATTCCATACATTCTGTGTTTATTTACTGTAGTAATATTTTATTCAAGAACATCCTGCTGCGACATTTCTGTGGATAAGACTTCTTTCTCTTAGCAAATATTATTATACTATTTCCATGTAAGTCCAGTTGACAAGAAGATTAGATCAGTTCACTTGTCTGTACTTTCTTTCACCTACCCCGAAAGAGACTGAATGGATCATAAACCAACTGCTTGAACTCTTCTACTTAGAACATTGTTCATTGTCCCAACCAACTCTAACTGAAATGTCCAATCATATTTCTTTTCCAATAGATAAGCAACCGCTTTTTATTAGTTGGTGTGTATCTTTCCAGAATTTTCCTTAACTATTTGCATACTAATTTGTGTATGTTGAGTTTAAACACAGGTTTATACTGTGTGTGGTATGTATGTATATTCATATATACATATTTTTTTTTCCTTAACAGCATATCTTGGAGATCTTCTCATAGCATATCATAGAAACATACTTCAACTTTTTAACAATGTTAACATCTATGAAAAATTTGAGATTTCATTCTATTTGCAAGTTAAAAGCTACCCTACCACAAAATCATGGATGCTCTACAAGACATGTGACTCTGGGATAGAGGCAAAGAACTTTCTTACTAACAAAAATAGCAATATCCAGAATATTAGCATTTGTACCAACTCCCTGTATTCCTGTCCCCACAAAAAACACAAAGAAGAATGGGCAATGTCTACAGAATGCAGAAAGTTGAGTGACCTAAGCTTAGAAAACACAAATCTTTGTTAATTGGCAGTAAGAAACCCTGCTTTATTGATAGCTCTCAGGAATATTTTGTAATATGTTTAATATACTGGAAAGCAAACAAACATGACTTATGCTCTAGAGGGAGATTATCTTCTATCTTCCCAGGGTGTTCAGTAAACAAATATTTCTGCAAGTCATGCAGAAATGTGAACAGTGCTGTGGAGAATTATATTCCATTAAACACGTTTATAGAATTTCACTCTATGGACATTATTTAACCATTTTGTTATTAGTGGTCATTATGAGTTAAGGTAAAACAAATTCTTCCTTCTCAAATAATTAACTATTTCCCCCGTGTAATTATTGCGTAAACCAAAGTGTTAAAGTCATTGTCAAATTATTTAATTATTTATATTTTCTTTGATGTGAACTCTCTTTCTGAATTTTATTTTGTTGGTGATTTTCTTAATAAAAGTTTTTATCATGTATTATGAATGCTTATAATATAACTCTCCCTTGAATGCCCATTTGTTTGTTTTTTTATTGTTTCTCTCTCAATTCCAGGTCTCACTCTATTGTCTCAAAATTGTTGAGGTGAAAAATGGCCCAAGATGGTTGCAGAGTTCCATCCACTTGTTCCCATCCACTTGTTCCCAGACTCAGACCAGCCTTGTAGCTAAACTACAGAGCATCAACTTGAAAATCCAGTTGAACGTGTGTGAGAGTGTGTGTGAGTGAGTGTGTGCACAGGTGAGTGTACATGCATTTTTACAGATGTCTGGCTGTTTGTGTGTATGTTTGGGGGTGGACAGTCTGGGCTCTCCTGGCAGAGCCACTGCCACACCACTGCCCCACCCAGTGCTTCTGGCTGTGCAGGTTTGCAGTATGTGCCATTTTGTGAAATTTACAAAATTCTCCTCAGGGAGAAGCTGTTATAGTGTCTGAGCCTTGGCTCCTGGCCTTGCCTCCATGCCCTCTACACTGGGCTGGACTGTGCACCCCACTGTCGGGAGCCAGGGTCGGTGGACTATGGTATTTGCTAGGGAGAAGGCTGTCACCTTTCCAAGCCTGGGCACCACTGGAACCATGAGCTCGATGGAATCTGACTGAGGAGGCTGTGGGTTGGCCAAGGAGCCAGGAGTGCTGGTGGCAGAGAGAGATGGCCGGGGAGGCACCGGTTGCAGAGGCTGAAGTGGGAGTGCAGCAGTGGGAGTCTAAGGCTGAGACTCATCGGAGGAAGAGTCACGGGTGCTTCACCATCATCCTGTGTTGTAGTTTTGCTGCTGGACTCTTACCTTCCCTCTCCCATTCAGGATGATATGGGACTTGAAAGAAGATGATCCATATAGAATATATTCTATTAATTTAGGAGAGAGATAGAGGAGTTCATGTGAAAAAGAAAAATTGGTAAGTAGTCTCCTTATGTGTTCTGACTGGGGATCCAACCCAAACCTAGAAACCTTCTCAAGGCAGAGGTGGAACATGGTAGGGGTAGAGCCACTTAATCAGTCAGCCAGAGGAGAACTCTCCCTGACAAATGGACAATAACAATCAGGACTCAAATACAACAGGAGAGTCCACATAACCCATACAAATGACATTCTGAAAGCATCCAGATAAGGAAATCAAGGAGTCTGCACTGTGGGGGCTCTCTCTGCTGGAAAGAGATGAAAACCACTGGAAACAAACCCACCATCATTTTTTCCCTTAAAGAAGCAAAGCACAAGTTTTCTGTTTGTGACTACCCACCTTGGGCTCCAGCAAAAGGAGGACAGTGCAGACTGGAGTCACGAGGGGAGAGTCTGGAGTGGGAGGCACAAGGGAGAGACTTAGGGGAGCAGCTGTGGGATTTTGGGGGGATGGGATATACCTGAGTTCCACAGCAGCCATCTGTCTTGAGAAGAGCTAGCCCCTCTCAGGGGAAAATCAATTACCTTACCCTGTGGGATACCACTCCCACACCCTCTGTAATTCCCTTCGCCACATCTTCTGAAATCCTATTCACTCCATCCTGCACCTTTTTTGTTGTTGTTGCTATTTATTCAGTTTATCTCTGTCTTGGGGCTTTGTTTTGGTGGGGTTTTTTACTCTTTCTTTTTTCCCATCATGCATCTTAACCCTTGCTGAGGAGACAGCAACATAAACAGACTCAGGGGTTGTCAGAGACTGGCTATAGAGTGCAGCCTATCCATACTTTCCTGGGAAACAGACTGGTGCTTCTCCCTCATGAGGGAGCCACAGAAACACCCTCCTGGCATCTGGCAGGCAGAAAATTAGTGCTCTGGAGGCTTACTAGGGGCTGCACCCTGCCGAGTACAGGGAAATAATCCTGGACAGACTCAAGACTAGTGACTTGGGAGAACACACCCACCATCTTCCCTGAAGTCTGGAAGACACCTGCCATGGGTGTCTAGGAATCACAGCCCCCTGTTTCAGCCAGAAACCCTCTTAGAAATGGTTAAGATTGACAGTAGGCCAACAGGCAGAGAAAGCAAGGGTTGATTTTGTACTTGACTTGGGATGGTTGCTGCAGGCAGAGGTTGATCTTGTACTGACTTGGGATAGTTGCTGACACACCTCTAAACCCAGTGCTAATAAAAGCCAGATTTGCAGAGCAGCTTGGCCCATCCTGGGAACAGCCAATCTGAGAGGAATCAGCCACAAACTTGGGTTGCTTGTAGCTTCAAAAAGGCAGCCAAGAGCCAGATGTGGAAAGTACCTGACATTGGCTTACACCAAACTAAGACATCAAAAATGTTTCCAAAAGGGAAACCAGCAGGCAAGATCAAAACTCTGCCAAGATGAATCCACTTGGTTATTTTTGCCATTTTTCCTTTATCACAGCCTTTTAATTACTTCTATCTACATTTTTCTTTTATTTTGATGCTCTTATTTTTTTCATATCTCTACTCTTCAATTATTCCATTTTCTGTTTTTCTCTCCTCTTATTGTTTTTGTTACTTTTTGTATGTTCTTTTTCACTCACTTTTCTCCATCAATTCATTACTATTATTAGCTCTCGTCCTTTTTATCCTCTCATAATCACTTTTCTTTCTTTTGATATCTTCATTTTTTTGTTTTCCTCTTTCTGTACCATTTCATTTCTATTTCTTCTTTTATAAATCTTTGCTCTCTTGTCATTGATATCACTGTTGTAGCTGGGGAAATTACTTGTTTTGGTATTTTTGTGTTGTTTTTGGTTTGTACTCCCAGCATCTATACAACAAAGTACATGTGGTGGAGGTTGAGCCTCTAAGTCAACCAACCGGAGGGGAGTTCCAACCCATGAATGGACCAATAACAATCGGGACACAAACACAACAGGAGAGTCCACATAATCCACACAAAAGATATTCCTAGATCATTGAGATCAAAAGATTAAGGAGTCTGCAATACTAGGTCCCACAGATTCCTAACACATAAAGCCTCTCCACAAAACAGAGTCAAAGCAGATCAATCTAATACATAGAAACAAATACAAAGAGACAACTAAGTTGGGGAAACAAAGAAAGAAAAGGAAGACTCTGCAGAAAAAGAGCTAAATAAAATTGGGGCAAGCAATTTATCAGACATAGAGTTGAAAGTAATAGTTTTAATGATGTACAAGGAACTCAGTGAGAATTACATCAGCATGAAAAAGACCCTCGAAATCTTGAATAGGAACCGATTGGAAATGACCAAAACTATATCTGATATGAAGAACACTCAAAGCATGCTCTGTAAGGCACAGGATCAAAACACTGAGTTGGAAGACAAAGTAAAAAAAAAAAAAAAGAGCAAAAAACTGAGATAAGACTTAAAAAAATGAGGATAGTTTAAAAGAGCTTTGGGAAAACATGAACCATAACACTGTTCACATCATAGGTGGTGGTGGGAAAATTGAGAAACTGTATTCAAACATTAATAAAAATGATTAAAAAATAAAATAAAGCAAAATAAATGTTGGTAAAGACAAAAAACATATGCGATATATATTTTGCACCTTTATATTTTGCATCTTTGTATTATTATAACAATGTTTCTCTCCTCTGAATGTTTTTTTTAATATTTTAATTATTTATTTTTAGAGAGAAGGGAAGGGAGGGAGAAAGAGAGGGAGAGAAACATCAATGTGTGGTTGCCTCTCACGTGGCCCCCGCTGGGGACCTGGCACACAACCCAGGCATGTGCTCGGACTGGGAATCGAACCGGTGACCCTTTGATTTGCAGCCCATGCTCAATCCACTGAGCTACACCAGCCAGGGCTAAACCCACATCTTTATAGTCAATATTTGACAAAGGGGGCACAAGAATATAATGGACAAGCTCTTTAACAAATGGTGTTGAGAGAACTGGACTGGTACATGCAAAAAAGAAAATGAAACTAGAGCACCAACTTACAGCACACATCAGAATAAACTCTAAATGGATAAAAGACTCAAATATAAGTCAGGATACCATAAAAATCATAGTGAAAAAATAGGCAGTAAACTTTCAGATATCTCACATAGCAATGTTTTTGCCAATATATATCCTATTGCAAGGGAAATAAAGGAAAAAATAAACTGGACTACATCAAATTAAAAAGCTTCTGCATAGCTAAAGAAACCATCATCAAAATGAAAAGGGAACCAACTGTATGGGAGAACATTTGCCAACAATATATTGGACAAGAGTTTGATCTCCAAAATATGTAAAGAACTAATATGACTCTACAGCAGGAAGACAAACAATCCGATTAAAAAATGGGCAAAGGACTGAACAGACGCTTCTCCAAGGAGGACATACAGAGGGCCCATAGACATATGAAAGGATGCTCAACATCCGTAGCCATCAGAGAGATGCAAATTAGAACTACAGTGCGATAGCACCTCATATCTGCCAAAATAACTATAAATCAACATTAATAAATCAACAAACAACAAATGCTAGTGCGGATTTGGAGAAAAGGAAGCCCTAGTACACTGTTGGAGGGAATTCAGACTGGTGCAATTACTGTGGAAAACAGTATGGGGTTTCCTCCAAAAATTAAAAACGATAAGTACTTGTTGACCCAGCAATTCCACTACTGGGAATATATTGTTAGACTCATGAAACACCAATTCAAATGAACCTATGCACCTCTATGTTCATAGCCGCACCATTTACAATACCCAAACTCGGAAATTGCTTAAGTGCCCATCGGTAGAAGAGTGGATCAAAAAACTGTGGTGCATTTACACATGGAATACTATGCAACATGAAAAAAGAAGGAATTCCTGCCTTTCACAATAGCATCTATGAAACTGTATACTATTATTGTAAGTGAAATAAGTCAGTTGCTGAATGACAAATATCTTATTATCTCACTTATAAGAGGAATCTAATGAAAAAAATACACTAGTGAGTAAAATGGAACCAAAGGCATGGAATGAGGGAATGGAATGACAGCTATAAGAGGGGAGAAGGGAGGTAGCAACTAATTAAAAGAAGGTGAAGAGATTAGTCAAAGAACATATATCCAGGATCTATGGACGTGGATAATGGTGTAGGATATGGGAGGCAGGCTGGGTGGAGGGGGAAAAAGGGGAAAATGGGACATCTGTAATAGCATAACAGTAAAATAACAAAAATAAAAAATAAAGGTTGAGTTGTTCCATCTGATCCCTTAAGGCCACCTTGTCAGGATAAGTCTAAGGCTGATGATTAGGGACTTCTAATTATGCTATTTCAAAAAGTCTTGGACTGATGATTGGGGGCTTCTAATTAGGCTATTTCAAATTGGTTTATTGAGCAAATATCTAGGTTGTGTTCTGTCTTTGCTGCAAATCTGAGTTCCTTCCTTCCTGCATTTCAAGGCATGTGTCATCATTTAAACCACAGTCCTTAGTGATCCAGTGAAGTTATTTTTATCCTATTCTCAAAAGACAGTTGTTGGGAAAGTGATAGAAAACAATACTTCAGACCTTTTGGTTAAGAGTGGAAGTTGATGTGATATTCACTACATCACAGTAAATGAACCTCCTGCTATATTGATCTGAGGATGGAACCCAGTGAATCCACAGCCCCACCTTCACTTACCACTTTTTATAACTGTTCTGTGTTCTCTTCCATTCCACACATCCATTTAGCTTGTTTTGAGCAAAGGAGGGCATCAAATGTTAAGTTTAAAATTCTATCTTGACTGGAAGCAAATATAAGTTTATTCATACAACTCAATAGCAAAACAAAGAAACAAACACACTAGACCATCAGTGTGTTGTTTATTTCCATGTCTTTGGTTCTATTTTGCTCATTTGTTTGTTTTCTTGATAGGTTCCACCTGTACTTATAGTGACCAAAGGGGAGGAGAGAGGTGGATAATGGGGGAAAGAAGGGGAAGGGGGAAGTCAAGGAACATGAATAGAGCACTCATGGCCATGGAAAATGGGGAGGATTGACTGTGGGAGTGTGGGGGGTGATGGGGAATGGAGAGAGCAATGGAGAAAAAGGCAGAACAACAGTAACTGAAAAATAATAAAACATAAAGTAAAAAAACAATTAAAAAATCCAAACCAATTTAAAAGTGGGCAGAGGATAAGAATAGATATTTTTCCAGGGAATACATACAGATGACTAACAGGTACTTAAGAAGATGCTCAGCATCACTAATCATCAGGGATATGCAAATCATCTCACACCCGTTAGAAAGGTGATTATCAAAACAAAAGGAAATAATAAATGAAGAACAGGAAACACTTGTGCACTATTGGTGGGAATGTAAATTAGTGTAACCTCTATGGAGAACAGGATGGAAGTTCCTCAAAATAATAATAATAATAATAATAATAATAATAATAATAATAATAATAAAACTACCATATGATCCAGAAATTGCACTACTGTGTATTTATCTGAAGGGAATAAAAATATTAACACTAAAGTATCTGCAACCCCATGGTTATTGCAGCATTTTTATCATAAAAAGACAGAAGCAGCCCTGGTGTTCATTGACAAATGAATAAAGTCAATATGACACACATACACACACCCACAGAGAAATAGTATTCAGCCATGAAAAGAAGGAAATGCTGCCATTTGTGATAATATGTATAGACTTGATGTCAATATGCTAAACGAAAGAAGCCAGAGAAAGACAAATCTTGTTCTATCCCACTTTTATGTGGAATAGACATAGATAGATAGATATAGATGTAGATACAGATGATATAGATATAGATAAAGATATAGATAGATTATAGACATAGATATAGATATAGAGTAGATACCTATCAACTGTAAAGCAAACTTGAACTCATAAATACAGAGAACAGATTGGTGATGTCCTGGTGAGGGTGGGCAAAATGAATGAAAATGCTCAAAAATATTTCTTCTCAGCCTTTTGGCTAAGATCAAGTGTGAAAATGTTTAAAAGATACAAACTTCTACTTTTTAAAGAAACTAATTTACATAGAATTGTGTAAATTCATATAAAATTAATGCCATGTAATTCCTTCACAAGGTTATAAATTGACATCTAAAGTAAAGGATTAAAGTTGAGCTATGTTATATCAATTTAGTTCTTCTACAGAACATTTATTGATTGTATTTCCAACTTCAGAACTTTCTTCAATGTCCTAATAATTTTAAGAACTTAAAATGCTTACACGCTTCCCATATAAAAAAAATAGTACTGTCTGGTCCACCAAGACACAATTACCCAGAATCTAGATTCAACTTTCTGGGAGGTAGGGACAGTGGAAGCAAGAAGGATAGGGAATCAATATGCTTTGTTTTAAAATGTATTAATTTTATTAAACTAAGTATTTTTTCATTTTAGTTATAACAATCTATGGATTAAAAATAAAACAATTGAAAATAATAAATAACATTTGAGTAAAGCTCATGCATCCAGTAAAAACTTTTTATTATTTAGAAGTCTGAAAACATATAAAAATAATTGTTTTTTAAGAAATATGGTGAAAGGATCCAAGATGGCACCAGAGGAGCTAAATGTTGCATTCATCTTTTCCAAGGACTAAGCTGGAATTACAAGTAAAATATAGAACTATCAACCCAAAAACCAATTGAAGACTACCTGACCAGAAAATTTATAGATAAAATTTACAGAAAATGTCATGTGGAGTCTTGGAGGAAGAGTGGAAACAAGAAAAGTGTTGGTCCAACACCCACATGCAATGGCTGAGAATCCAAAGGGATATCTCATCTGCAAAGGTCACTGCCTTAGAAGCATGGGGTCTCTACTTGCACCAGGCTCTTTAGTCCAGAGAACCAGAGCAGGGAAGAGCAGTTCACAAGACATCTGACTGAAAATCAATGAGGATTCTGACTGCCAGGGAGAGATGGGAGTCTGCTAAGTACCCAGACACCTTCTTAAAGGGCCAATGAACAAAATCTCATTTGCAGCCACTCACTCTGGGCTCTCTCACAGGGAGGGTGGCTCAGAGTGGTTGTATGGTGCTGGGGAGAGGCTGAAGTGAAACCCACCAGGGTCCCTGTGGCGAGTCACTCTCCCACACCACCCACAAATGCCATCTTTCTTTGGTCAAGCACTCCCTTCCACACTACACAAGTCTGGGAGAATGCTATAGCTCCACCCTCCAGACTCTCTGTCACCTGAATGTGTTCAATTCATAAACTGAAAGTAAGATGCAACTAGTGAAATAAAAAAACTAAAAACTAAAGCAATCAATCAAACAAACAAACAAAACTTTAAACAACTGAATGTCATGAACTGTGTGGCTTCATAGGTGAATTTTACCAAACATTCAAGGATAACTAACACTTATCCTTCTCATGCTATTCCAAAAAATTTTAAGAGGTGGGGAGACTCCCAAGTTCATTTTAGAGACCTTAATATCCTAATTCCAAAACTAGAGTGACACTACAGATAAAGAAATCATAGGCCAATATTTCTGCTGAATAAAAAAAATTCTCAAAAGATATTAGCAATCTTAAAAAAGAACAAAAATGGATGTATTACATTACCTGATATCAAACTGCACAATAAGGCTATAGAAATCAAAACAGAATGGAATTGGGATAAAAACAGACATGCAAGGTATGTCCAGAAAATATCTAGCCATGTAATAGGAAAAATATAGGCATTTATTGAAGAAAATGCAAGATACAGGAAACATTGTATGTAAGACAATGACACCTCAGTACCCTTCCAAGTAGTCACCTTGAGACCTCACACAGTTCTCTCAGCATCTCTTCCACTGTTCAAAGCACTGCAAATCCTTTGTTGGAATTACCATCAGCTGCCCTGTCGTATTTTCCTGGATTTCACCAACGGCCTGAAATCTCTTCCCTTTCAAAGATGATATTAATTTTGGAAAAAGCCAGAAGTCACAGGGTGCCAAATCTATGATGTAAGGGGGCTGAGTCACCTGGGTGATTTGATGTTTTTCCAAAAATCTTCTACAAGACTTGATGCATGAGCGGGTGCATTGCAATGAAGCTGCCAATCACCAGTTGCCCATAGCTTTAGCTCTTTTTGTCATATTATATCTATCACCCAGCAAAGAACAGTGAGGTAGTACTCATTAATTGTTTGGCCTGGAGGGTGTACTCACGAGGGACAACACCTCCCCAAATGAGAAACACAGTTAATGTGGTCTTGATTTTGCTATGCCTTCTTCAGGCATGGAGAACCAGGCTACTTCTTTTGGAATGAACGGGCCTTCATTTCAGGATCATAACCATAGACCCACAATTCATCTCCAGTTATGACCTAGAGGAAATCAGGTTCATTGGTAGTGGTTTGAATGAAGTCATTAGTAACTTCAGTGTAATGTTCCTTCTGCTTTGGTAGCAGACCTATAAATGAATTTTGCCATGACATGTTTCATGCCAAAATCCTGCATCAAAATCTTGAACACATTAGTTTTTGGAATCTCCAGATCAGTTTCTGGTTCTCACCAGATCAGTCAGTTGCTGGTTCTCACCAGATCAGCATCTTTGTTGATTATAGCCTGTACACATTCAATATTCTCAGGTGTTCTGTTTGTTGCAGGCCTTCCATAATGTGGATCATTTTCAACAAACTCTTGACAATCTTTAAAGCATTTGTGCCACAATTTTATTTGCACTGCACTCATTGCATCATCCCTGAAAGCCTTCTGAAACATCAAATAGTGTCTGTGGGGGAATGTTCAAGCTTCATTCAAAATTTGATGCAGACTCATTGCTTTACTCATGCAGCCATTTTGAATGTGATGGCCACACAGTACACATGCTCACTCAACAGTGTCTACCACCTCTACCAACTAGTTGAAGTTCTAATTGTTGATGCATTCATATTCTAGTCCACTCTGCTTCCAGGTTACACTGATGTCATGCAAACTGTCCTTATTATATTAACAGTGACTAGACATTTTCCAGACAGACCTCATGTAGACCAATTGAACAAAATAGAGAGCCCATAAATAAACCCATGCCTATAAGGTAAAATAATATTTGACAAAATAGGCAAGAACATAAAATGGGGTAAAAACAGTCTACTCAATAAATGGCATTAAAATTGGATAGGTACATATAAAAAATGAAACCATATCAAGTCTTTTATGCTATACACAAACATAAACTCAAAGTGAATTAAATACAAATGTAAGACTGAAAACTATAACACTCTTAGAAGAAAATATAGGCAGTTAAATGTCCAACATTTCTCTTAGTAATATATATTTTGATATATTGTCTCAGGCAAGGAAAAGATAAGAAAAAAAATAAACAAATGGGACTACATAAATCTAAAAAAGCTTTTGCACAACAAGGAAAGCATCAAGAAAATGAAAAGACAACCAACTGAATGAGTGAGAATATATTCGCCCATGATACATCTGTAAAGGGTTAATATCCAAAATTTATTAAAAAATTCATACAACTGAATACTTAAAAACAATCAATCCAATTAACAAATGGCAGATGAAGGGTTTGCATGAACAATTATAAAGGACACATGGACAATAACAAGGGGGGAGTGGAAACAGGGGAGGAAGGTGGAGAGTGTTTGGGGTGGTGGGGAAGGGTTGGGGAAAAAGGTAGAAAACTGTACTTGAACAACAATGAAAAAATATTTTAAAAAATGGCAGAGGACCTGAATAGACATTTCTCAAAAAAAATACATACCAATGTCCAATAGACATATGTAAAGATGCTCAATGTTACTAATCATTGATGGAATGCAAATTAAAGCCACGATAATATGTCACCTCCCACCTATCAGAATGGTTATCATGACTAAATCAACAAACAATAAATGTTATTGAGGATGTGGAGAAAAGGGAACCCTGGTGCACTGTTGGTGAGAATGCAGTTTGGTGTATCCACTATGGCGAACCTCAAAAAATACAAAATGGAGCTGCTTATGACCCATCAATTCCACATCTGGGTATACAGCCAAAGAAAACAAAAACACTAATTTTAAAGAATATATGCACCCTTATGTTCATTGCAGCATTATTTGCAATAGCCAAGATACAGAAGCAATCTAGGTTCCTATCAGTAGATAAGTAGATAAAAAGTGGTTGTCCATATATACAGTGGAATATTACTCAGCCTTAAAAGATAATAAATACTGTGACAGCATGGTGGCCCTCGAGAATATTATGCTAAGTGACATAAGTCAATCAGAGGAAGACAAATACCATATGGTTTTATTTATATATGGAATCTAAAGTGCAATATAAAGAAACACACACAACAGAAGCAGAGTCATAGACACAGAGAACAGACTGATTGTTGCCAGAGGAGAGGATAGGTGGGGACTGGGAGAAAAAGATGAAGGAATTGAGAAGTATAAATATGTAGTAACAAAACAGTCACAGGGAAGTAAAGCATAGGATAGATAGCCAATAATATTGTAAAAATAAATATGTTGTGCCAGATGGGTGCTGGGAAATCTCTTTGTAAAGTACATGATTGTCAAATCACTCAGCTGTACAACTAAAACAAATACAAAATAATATTGAATGTAAACTGTAATTAAAAAAATAATAAAACCTTGGAGTCATGAAAAACAAAAGTGGGAACTCAAAATACAATAATAAAGCCTTTCATTTTCTATTGTTATTGCACAATTTTTTATAGAAGCTTTCAATAAATTATTAGGCACAGTTAATGAATGATAAGGCAATTAGAACTTGAAGTACTTTTTTTCCAACTTTTTACTTAGATTAACACTTATATGGTGACAATGTCAATTGAAACAAGAAATATATGTATTGAAAACAGCAGACCCACATATTTACATGGGAAAATTAATTAAACATAAGAAATACATTCTTTAACTAAATCTTTTTCCTTGGAAAAAAAAAAGCTCCTAGAATCTGTTACCATCCTGCGTTCTGTTCTACAGCTAGATAAAAATAACGCCCTTGAAGAAGACAAGATTCATTAGAGGTTTTATTTTTTAACTGATTTTTTTAAAATTATATTTTACTGATTATGCTATTACAGTTGTCACATTTTTTTCTCTGCTTTACTGCCTTCAACTCTGCACCCCCCTCCCACCAGCATTCTTCCCCTTAGTTCATGTCCATGGGTCAAACTTATAAGTTCCTTAGCTTCTCCATTTCCTATATTATTTTTAACCTCCCCTGTCATTTTTGTACCTATAATTTATGCTTTTTATTCCCAGTACATTTTCCCCCATTCTCCTCCAACCCCCTCCCCACTGATAACCCTTCATGTGATCTCCATATCTGTGATTCTGTTCCTGTACTATTTGTTGGCTTAGTTTGTTTTTGTTTTTGTTTTAGGTTCAGTTGTTGATAGTTGTTTGTTGTCATTTTACTGTTGATAGTTTTGATTTTCTTTTTCTTAGATAAATCTCTTTAACATTTTGTATAATAAAGGCTTGGTGATGATGAACTTCTTGAACTTGACCTTTTCTGGGAGGCATTTTATTGCCCTTCTGTTCTAAATGATAGCTTTGCAGGATATAGTAATCTCAGATGCAATCCATGTCTTTAATCTTGGGTAATATAACTTTGATGTGCCTTGGTGTGTGCTTCCTTGGGTCCCAACTTTTTAGGATTCTCTGAGCTTCTTGGACTTCCTAGAAGTCTATTTCTATCACCAAATTGGGGAAGTTTTCCTTCATTATTTTTTCAAATAAATTTTCAATTTCTTGCTCTTCCTCTTCTCCTTCTGACATCCCTGTGATTCAGATGTTGGAACATTTAATGTTGTCCCAGAGGTTCCTAAGCCTCTCCTCATTTTTTTGAATTCTTGTTTCTTCATTCTGTTCTGGGTGAATGTTTATTTCTTCTTTCTGCTCTAAATCATTGTTCTGAGTCCCAGTTTTCTTGCCTTCACTATTGGTTCCCTGTACATTTTTCTTTATTTCATTTTTCATAGCCTTCACTTTTCCTCTATTTTGCCACCTTATACTTAACCATTTCTGTGAGCATCCTGATTACCAGTGTTTGGAACTCTGCAACTGATAGATTGGGTATCTCTTCATTGGTTAGTTCTATTTTTGGAGCTTTGATCTATTCTTTCATTTGGGCCATATTTCTTTGTCTCTGCACACTTGTTGCATTGTAAGGGGTGGATCCTTAGGTATTCTGCAGGGTAGGGCAACCCACATTACTGCTTTGTGGAGCTGTCTGTGAAGCAGGGGTCTGAGAGGGAACAATGCTACTTCCTTAGCTCTCTGTCTGCTTTCAGACACTTCTCCCACTACCCACAAGCAAATTGGGCCCTTCTGGTGCTGATTCCCAGGTGGGTAGATTTGTCTATGTTCTCGGACCCTTTGGGTCCCTCCAGTGAACTCTCCTGTGAAGCTGGGTGTTTCTCCGACTGCCACAACCACCACAGGATTTCACAGCCAGAGGTTTTGAGGCTTTCTTTTCCTGCGCTGGAACCCTGGCTTGCATGATCTCTCTCAATTCCCACTTGTTCATCCTGGTTTATCTGCACAAAATTTGGCACCGCTAGCCTCCGCTTTGCCCATCTGGTCCTCCAGCTGCTACCTTGCCTTGCATCCTCTCCACTCCAGCTGCCTCTCTCTGCCCCTTCCACCAGTTTGAATGAAAGTTTCTTCTTTAACTGTTTGGTTGTCAGACTTACATACAATTCAATTTTCTGGCAGTTCTGGTTGTTTTTTGTGTTTAAATTTGTTGTTGTCCTTTTTTTGGTTGTGCAAGGAGGTGAAGTGTACGTACCTATGCTTCCATTTTGGCTGGAAATCTTTTACCTGATTCTTGAGAGAAGCTTCCAAAATAGCAAAATATAGAACTTGTGTTGCTACTTCACACCAGCTATATAAATTAATCTTTTATATCTATTTGAAATGTAGTTCCGGACCTATATTTAGCAGTATTTTTTTTTCCTGAAGCTTTTTAGAACTTTGTAATATACAGAAGTTAAAATCAAACATTTGGATTTCTTAGACCAGTAAAATTTCCAGGAACAACTTGGACTAATTCTTTTGCTAAGGAAAGGCATTAAAAAATACTTCCAGTTAATATTATCAAAATATTTTAACATACAAATTAATCAAAGACGTAATTCCAGAATAAGTTACAGATTTTCTCAAGAAATAATGGTTGCCAGCTTTACGGCTAAACATAAATATATATTACTTACATTTCTTATTTGGAAGTGAATCTGTGAACACTTTATTGTTGACTTGTTACTCAGAACATACTTTGAATATGTTTATTCATTTTGAATAACAAGTGACTATGTGATAAGTTCAGTTCTAAATGCTGACAGATAGCAGTAAACAAAACCAAATTCCTCTTTCAGAAAGACTACATTTCTTTAGTAGAAAATGATAACCAAATTGACAAGTAAGCATATCAGCTGGTGATGTTATAGCAGATGAAAAAAAAATAGAGTAAATGAAATAAAGAATGTCAGAGTGGGATACGTGGTTATTATTTTATATTTGGAGGATCAAAGAAGACCTTTGTAGCAGAGTGAAATTTGTGCAGAGAACTGAAGGAAGTCAGGGAATAAATCACACTGCTACCTGGAAGAGGGATGTTTCTGACAGAGGAAAAAGCAAGTGCTAATATCTTGAGGCAGATACATGCTATTAATGTTTAATGTGCTATTAAAACTTTAAAAGCATGTGTTGCTGAAGCAAAGTGAGCTATGGAGAGATTATGTGCAAAAATATTAGCAGGTTAATGGGTTACCAGATTATGTAGAAATTGTTAAGTATTTTGGTTTGAATTTTGAGTGACAAGAATGGCAAAATGGAGAATTTTGAGCAGAGAAATAAAATGATTGTGTTTACATTTTTACCTCAATAAACTTTTTATTTTAAATAATTTTCAATTCATTGAACTGTTTTAGATATAATAGTGAGAGTTTACATATGTGTCTCACTTGCTTTTTCCTATCATAAATATATATTTACATGACATAGTTTTCAAAAATAAATAACCCACATTGATTCAGTATATTAAGCACATTCCAGACTTATTTGTATTTCATCAGTTTCTCCAGTGATATATTTTTAATAGTGTGTTTCATGGCCCAGTCCAGTGTATCACATTACTTTGGTATAGCTCTAACATGTGTCTTTCAGTTAATGAAAATTACTCTGATTTTCCTTACTTTTCATAGTCATAACAGTGAGCCATTCCAGGTTTGTCTGATGTTTTTCTCATGATAAGCCTGAAGTTACAAGTTTTTGGAAAGAATATCACAGAAGTGAGGTGCTCATCCTGTCATATCATATCAGAGCATATATGATATCTACATGTGACCTCATTGGTAATGTTATAGTAGCATCTGCCACATTTACTCAATTAAAGTTCCTATTTTCCTTTTCCATACTGTATGCTTTGGAAGTATTATTTACATTTCTTTTTTCCATTTTCTTTTATTTTTTTTCCTTTTTATTGTTGTTCAAGTACTGTTATCTTCATTTTTCTACCAGCACTTTCACCCACCCCACTCACTCCCACTTCCCTTACCGACTTTGGCTTTGTCCATGGGTCCTTTATATATGTTCCTTGATGACACATCCCATTCCTTCCCTCATTATCCCCCTCCCCACTCCCCCCTGGGTACTGTCATTTTGTTCTTTATTTCAATGTCTCTGGTTATATTCTGCTTGCTTCTTTTTTCTGTTGATTAACTTCCAATTATAGGTGAGATCTTATGGTATATTCTTTCACTGCCTGGTTTATTCCACTTAGCATAATGCTCTCCAGTTCCATGCATGCCATTGTGAAGGGTAGGAGCTCCTTCTTTCTTTCTACTGTGTAGTATTCCATTGTGTAAATGTACTCATTTACTGATGGGCACTTATGTTGCTTCCAGCACTTGGCTATTGTAAATAACACTGCTATGAACACTGGGGTGCATAGGTTCTTTTGAATCGGTGTTTCAGGATTCTTACAATATAATCCTAGCAGTGGAATTGCCTGATCAAAAGGTAGTTCCCTTTTTAGTTTTTCAAAAAAATTCCATACTGTTTTTCACAGTCATTGCACCATACTGCATTCCCACCAACAGTGCACTAGGGTTCCCTTTTCGCCACAGCCTTGCCAGCACTTGTTATTTATTGATTTGTTTATGATGGTCATTCTGACTGGTGTGAAGTGGTATCTCATTGAGGTTTTAATGGGCATCTCTCTGATTACTACTGATGCTGATCATCTTTTCATATGTCCGTGGGCCCTCTGGATGTCCTCCTTGTAGAAGTGTCTGTTCAGATCCTTTGCCCAATTTTTAATTGGATTGTTTTTCTTCTTGGAGTGGAGTTGTGTGAATTCTTTAACACTTGTCCAAGGTATCATTGGCAAATTTATTTTCCCATAGAGTTGGTTCCCTTTTCATTTTGCTGATGTTTTCTTTAGCTGTGCAGAAGCTTTTAGTTTGATGAAGTCCCATTTGTTTATTCTATCCTTTACATCCCTTGCTGTAAAGAACATAAGAGTGAAAATATTCATGCATGGAATATCTGATATTTGCCTACCTATGTTCTACTCTAGGATTTTTATACTGTCATGACTTATATTTAAGTATTTTATCCATCTTGAGTTTATTTTTGTGTATGGTGTAAGTTGATGGTTGAGATGCATATTTTTGCATGTAGTTGCCTAGATCTCCTAGCACCATTTGTTGAAGAGGCTATTTTTCCTCCATTTTATGTTTTTGTTACCTTTGTTGAATATTAATTGACCATAGAGACATGGGTTTATTTCTGGGTTCTCTATTTTTTTTCCATTGAGCTATGTGTCTGTTCTTATGCCAGTACCAGGCTGTTTTCAATATAGTGGCCTTGTAATATAGTTTAATATCAGATATGGTGATCCCTTCTACTTTGTTCTTCTTTCTGAAAATTAATGTGGCTATTCAGAGTCATTTATGGTTCCATGCAAATTTTTGAAATGTTTGTTCTATATTTTTGAAATATGTCATTGGTATATTAATAGGGATTGCATTGAATATACAAATTTCTTTTGGTAGTATGGACATTTGGATGATGTTAATTTTTCCAATCCATGAACAGGGCGTATGCTTCCATTTATTTGTGTTTTCCTTAATTTGTTTCTTTAGTGTTGTGTAATTTTCTGAGTATAGGACTTTTATCTCCTTGGTTAGGTTTGTTCCCAGGCACTTTATTTTTCTTGATGCTATAGAAAATGGGAATTTTTTCTGATTTCCCTTTTTGATATTTCATTGTTGGTACAAAAAATACTTTCAATTTCTGAATATTGATTATGTATCCCACTGTTTTGCCAAATTTACTTACTAGGCTCAGTAATTTTGTGGTGGAGTCTATAGGGTTTTCTATGTACATTATTATGTGATCTGCGAACAATGACAGTTTTACTTCCTTCTTTCCAATTTTGATTACACTTATTTCTTTATCTTGTCTGATCACTGTGGCTAAGGCTTCCAATACTATAATATAAGTGGTGATAGTGGACATCCTTGCCTATTCCTGATCTTAGTGGGAAAACTTTTAGTTTTTGCCAGTTGAGTATGATGTTGACTGTAGGTTTCTCATATGTTGTCTTTATTATGTTGAGGAATGCTCCATCTACTCCCACTTTACTGAGTGTTTTTATCATAAATGGGTGTTGTACATTATCAAATGTTTTTTCTGCGTGTATGGATAAGATAATGTGATTTTTGTCTTTCTTTTGTTTATGTGATGTATTATGTTTATTGATTTGTGAATATTGTACCATTCTTGCATCCCTGGGATGAATCCCATTTCCTCATGGTGTACAACCTCTTTAATGTATTGCTATAAACACTTTTCAAATATTTGTTGAGGATTTTAACATGCATCTTCATCAGTGATATTGGCTTGTAGTTTTCTTTCTTTGTTTTGTTTTTATGTCAATTTGGGGTTAAGATAATACTGGCTTCATAAAAAGAGTTTGGGGTTTTTCCCTGTTCTTGGATTTTTTTTGAATAGTCTGAGAAGGATAGGATTTTGCTCCTCCTGAAATGTTTTGTAAAACTCTCCTGTGAAACCATCTGATCCAGGGCATTTGTGAGCCATGAGTTTTTTGATTATTGCTTCAATTCCAGTAGCTGTTATCAGTCTGTTCAGGCTTTGCGCTTCTTCTTTATTCAGTTTTGGAAGATTACATGTCTCTAGAAATTTGTTCACTTTACCCAAGTTTTCAAATTTCTTGTCATATAGTTGTTTGTAGTAATTTCTTATAATCCTTTGTATTTCTATGGTATCAGTTGTAATCTCTCCTCTTTCATTTCTGATAGTGTGTATTTGGGTCCTCTCTCTTTTTTTCTTGATGAGTCTGCCTAAAGGCTTGCCAATTTTGTTTATTTTTTTTTTAAGAACCAGCTCCTAGATTTAATGTTCCTTTGAACTGTTCTTTTAGTCTCTATGTCATTTAGTTCTGCTCTGCTCTTGGTTATTTCCTTCCTTCTACTTTCTCTGAGTTTTGTTTGTTTTTATTCCTCCAGTTCTTGTAGATGGAGGGTTAGGCTGTTTATTTGATATGTTTCCATCTTTTTTAGATTGGCTTGTATCACTATGAACTTCCTTGTCAGGACTATCTGCACTGTGTGCCATAGGTTTTGCACTGCTCTGTGCTCATTTTCATTCGTTTTCAGAGACTTTAGATTTCTTCTTTGATCTCATTGTTAACCTATTCACTGTTTAATAATATGAATTTGATCTCCACAAATTTGAATATTTTTTTATTTTTTCCTTGTGGTTTGTTACTAGTTTCAGGTGCTTGTCATGTGAGAAAAAGCTTGATATGATTTCAATTTTCTTTAATTTGTTGAGTCTTGTTTGTGTCCTATCATGTATCCTTGAAAATGTTCCATGTACATTTGATAAGAATGCGTATTTTGCTTTTATGGGATGAAAGGGTCTCTATATATATCAATTAAGTCCATTTGATTTATGGAATTGATCAATGCTGCAATATCTTTGTTGATATTTTTTTTGGAATATCTATCTATTGCTGACAGTGGGGGTTTAAGATACCCCTGTATAATTGTGTTGCTATCTCTATCTTTCTTGAAGTTCTTCAAGGTTTTCCTTACATATTCAATGCTCTTATGTTGGGTGCATATATGTTTGCAATGTTTATGTGCTCTTGATGGCTTTTCCCCTTGAATATTATGAAATGTCTTTCTGTTTCTCCTTTTATGACCTTCATTTTGAAGGCTATTATGTCTTATATAAGTATTGCTACTCCAGTTTTTTCCTCATGTCCATTTGCTTGTAATATTTTTTCCAATCCTTCATTCTCAGAGCGTAGGTCTTTTTTCTGAAGTGAATCTCTTGTAGGCAGCATATGCGTGGGTCATTTTCTTATCCATTCAACTACCTTATGTCTTTTGATTGGAACATGTAATCCATTTACATTTAAGGTTATTATTGATAGGTACTTATTCGTTTTTTAACCTTTGTACCTGTGTTCCTCTGTCTCTCACTCTTTTTCTTTATTTTCTTAAAGCAGTTCCTTTAGCATCTCTTGCAGTGCTGGTTTGGTGGAGGTGTCTTCTTTGAGCCTTCTTTTGTCTGGGAAACTTAACATTTCACCTTTTATTTTAATTGAGAACCTTGCTGTATATAATAGTCTTGGTTGCAAGGCCTTTGCTTGTCATTACTGGGAATATTTCTTGTCATTCTCTTTTGACTTACAGTGTTTCTTTTGAGAAATCAGCTGCTAGCCTTATCAGAGCTCCCTTGTATGTTACTTCCTGTTTCTTCCTTGCTGTCTTTAAGAACTTTTGTGTTTAAACTTTGGTACTTTAATTATGATGTGTCTTGGAGTCGGTCTCTTTGGATTCATCTTTGTTGAGAGCCTGTGTGCTTCTTGAACTTGTGGACTTTTCCCCTCTCTAGGTTAAAGGAATTTTCTGTCATTGTTTTTCAAACAGGTTTTCTATCCCTTGCTCCATTTCTTCTCCTTCTGGTACTTCTGTGATTCAAATGTTGATGTGTTTCATGTTGTCTTACAACTGTAAGGAACTCCCTTAAGGTATCTTCATTTTTGGGGTGTTTTTCATGCTGCTGCTCTACCGGGGTAATTTTTTCTACCTTGTCCTCCAGCTCACTAATGTGGTCCTCTGCTTCATTCATCATGCTTGTAATTTCTTCTAGTGCATTTTTTATTTCAGATATTGTATTCTTCATTTCTTCCTGGTTCTTCTTTATTGTTTTTATTTTCATTTTCATAATGTTATTGTTCCCGCTAAGTACCTTGTAGTTGTCTGTGAGTTCTTTGAGTATCCTTATCACCATTCTTTTGAATTAGATATCTAATAGTTTGCTTGCCTCCATTTATTTAGTTCTTTTACTGGAGAATCTTCCATTACTTTTGATTATAGGTTCTTTCTTTGTCTCCCCATTTTAGGTGACTCTTTTGGTTTGTTTCTGCAATTCCAGATGCTCTGCTTTGCCAGATGTCTTCATAGGGTGTACTTCTGTGGTAGGGGTTCTGTGGTTCTCAGTGGTGTGGTTTCTTTGATCTCCTTGTCTGAATGCTCCAGGTTTACTGAATGCTCTGTTTGTATGGGCTCTGTTGTTGTACTTGAGCTTTATCTGTTGGTGACTCCTTTGTTGGTGGGTTCTCCCCTCCACCTGGTATACCGGTATTATCATCGCCAACCTTGTCTTGTATGCTGTTGTACAGGTGTTGGTTAACAAAGCTGTATTGCCAGACAACCAAACCTATGCTAGCAAAAAGAACCCCTCTACCACATCAGCAATCTCAACCACAATTGAAGTAAGATTAATGAAGGTGAAGAGAGGTTGTGGATATTATAAGATATGACAAAGATAATATGAGATGACTAAAAGAGGAGAAAATGTTGTCTGGTAAGTGGGAGGAGAATTGATAAGATTTGGAACTGAGGCAAAGAATGGGAGAGAGCAGTATTTACAATGTAATTAAAACACAAAAGGGTGATAGCAACAATAGGATAAGAAGAGAGAAGAGTATACGATGAGGTTAGAAGTAAAATTGAAAATGTACTGAACTAAAGGGAGCAAAATTGCAGGAAAAACACAGTAGGGTTGATAGCAATGACAACTGAATAAAGTGTAAACTTTAAACTTTAAGAATAAGAATATTGTAAAAAAGCAAAACAATGAATAGGCATTGTATATAGTAGAGAAATATTATTTTAAAAGTGTGGGGGAAGCAAACAAGTAAGAGTAAGGAGTAAAGCACAGGTTGAGAATGGGGGGATAAAGAAAGGAAAAGAAAGAAAAGAAAAAACAAGGAGATGGAAAATAATGAAATAAAATTCCTTACTAATTGATCATGGGCAGGTTGAAGGCTAAATGGAGCAAGACAGCAGAAGAGTATCCTATGGGATTTAAAGTACAAACAAGTAGTGAAGAAATAGGAGTTCTTTTGGAGAAGTACAGAAATAGCCATGATATTTCACCCAACTAGCCACTTTTCATAAAAGGTGAAAAAAAAAAGACTCTTATTAGAAGGGAAAAAGAATATGAGCTGATTTAAGAAAGAAGAGCACTTATGTGAGGTTAGATGGAGAAATTGTGAGAGTAATGGATAGAAACTTGGTGTAGTGTGACAGAAAATAAAGTTAACCCCACCAGTAATAAAACTCAGGAAGATGGTGAAATGGATTAAGACCATGGTGCTATGTGGGATTTGCCTAACAACAGTATGATAAGAAATATATAATCTGAATAAAAAGTAAAATACCAGGTATAAAAAGTAAAATTCCAAGTGTGTTATTTGGAATATGAGTGAAGTCTGAGTGATAGCAAAGTGAAATTTGTCTCAGCTGTTGGTGTTCGCCTTCTCACTTTTTTCTGGATCCGTGTCTGATTTTCTCACAGCTCCAGGTCTTGTTGTCTTACTCTTGGAAAAAAAAGCCTTCTGCTGATTTTGTACCTGCCAAACCAGTTTTGCAGGGCTTCCTGGTTGCTGCTGGTAGAGCGGGGCTGGGTTCCATTATTTTCCTTTCCTGTGGTTCTGCAAGGATGGGCCACAGTCTGGGGTAGAGCAATCACAGGTACCCATTTTCTAACCCATACTCCCAGAGCACCGTGTGACCTACACTGTACACTCTGAGCATTTGCGCCAGGCCAGCATGGATAATCCACCTCATTTTGCTATGCTTTGATCAGTCCATGAGATGCACTGAGTGGAAGCAAACCCTTCCCCCCGGCCCCCTTCCTTGTTGGCCTGACCCTTGCATGCTCACTAGGTCCCTGCATGATGGATCAGTTCCACTATTGGAAGAAGTCTCTCTGGGAGACACTGTCTCTCTGAGGCCCTGCTGCTTGCTCCCCTTTGATCAATCCGTGAGGCACCCTGAGTGGGAGCAAATTGTGTCCGCCCTCCTACCTCTTCGTTGGTCTGGCCCCTTCACATGCGAGGTCCCTGCATGGCTGCTCAGTTCTTTTTTTGAGAAAAGTCCCCTTGGGTTCCGCCTGCTGTTCCTAACAAGTGCCCAGCTTTCCACACAGTCCAACTCTGGGTCATGGCCCATGGAGGCCCATCTCTTTTCCCAGATCCAGGTTTCACCTGGCTCCCCAGTTTCTCTGGTACTATCCCAGCCAGTGACTGTGGCCCCAGCCAATGTGTGCCTCCAGCAGTGTGTCACTTGCCTCTTTTTTATCCCCCAGCAACTTTACCCATTCAGGTATGGGTTTGGGACTTCCACACTCTGGGAAGGGAGGGAGCCACTGCTATTACTGACCTGGCTCTCTTCCAATGCTCCTGTGGCAGCTGCAGTGTCAGGTGCAAGGCCCAGGGACCTTCCCGTCCACCAACAAAATCTCCTTACCACTTCTTTTTAAGTGTCCTCTGCACTCTTTGACTTCCAAACTTCATATTAGCTGGAATTCTGTTGGCTGCTCACTGTGTTCTTTGAAAGATTGGCTAGGTATCCCCATTCAGTGAACGAGCAAGTGGGCTCAGCTCCCAGCTATATCACTACCATCTTCTTCCTCTCTGGGAACATTTTTGATTAATTTAAAATTTTATCTTCTTATTTACATATCAGCATTTTAAATTTTAATGAAAACAAATTTTCTTTTTTCCCTTTTTAAATCTTTTATTTATTCATTGTTAGAAGGAGGGGAAGTAAGGGAGAGAGAGGGAGAGAAACATCAATGTGTGATTGCCACTCATGTGGCCTGCACTGCGGACCTCGCCCGCAACCCAGGCATGTGCCCTGACTGGGAATCGAACCCGCGACCATTTGGTTCAGAGCCCATGCTCAATCCACTGAGCTACACCAGCCAGGCTTAAATTTTCATATTTCAAACAATTAAAGTTTTGAAAGAAAAATTAAAAATGAAAAAATAAAACATCTCATTTTATGTCTTTTCTGCAGTAAAGTCAGATTGCAGCAACTTTGCTCTGCAAACCATCTAATCTGCCAGTGGAAGTGTAACTGGAAAAGAGACCTCTCTCTGTTTGGGCTGCCTGTCACTACCAAGCCCAATAAGCAACGACAGCAATTGAAGATTTATGGGCGCTTTAGTCAGATGGCTGGCGATCTGAGAAGATGGTGGGTTCATACCCTAACAGACCATCTTGTCTTCTCTTTCCAGGCCAGACTTTTTATAACAGAGAATAAACAAGGTGTGGTGAGGGCTTTGAGATTCAGGGAGGATTGGGTGAAAGAAGGTGCAACATTCCTGTCCTGAGCACTTAGCTGTTCCCAGGGGTCTTTCTCTCCCTGGAACACTAAGGTCAGCCTCCAGTTGTCCCCAGGCAGTAATCTTTAGCAGTGCCCCAGGAGGTCAACTGTTTTCCCAGGAGCCAGGAGGGGCCTTATCTGTAGTTTCTGAAACAAAAGCTTCAACATATACATTACTTGCTAAGCTTATAACTTTTTACCTTAAGCTAAAATTTTCCAACTCTTGAGTCCCCTATCAGAACTTCTGTGTAGTAGCTTAAAAATGTTGGTTCATGAACAGTTTTAATTTATTTTATTTCTCTTAGGTTAAGAATAACTAACCAAATTCAACCAAATTTAACAAAATTCAACCTCTTTCTCTCCCTAATATTTTGTGAGTGTTTTATAGAATGTGCTTTTGGAGAACTTGAAGTGAATGACTTGGCACTACCTCTGACATTTTTAAATACTCTGGTATTGCTTAGGAAATTAAGTGATGACTTTATTAATAATACCCTTAGTTCCAAGTTTCTCTCACCTGCTCCAAGGTCTGAGGAATAAATATGCTTCTATTGATTGTGCCTGTGAAATCTCCTTATGAGAGTTGTCTTTAGAAATTTTACATTATACTCCACACCCAACAAAGTAGTTATTTAGGTGATTAAATTTATAATAATATAATAACTTTTCCTTGTGTTACCCAATAATGAGAGCTTCCCTACTTTTATTTTTACTAGCAGCAAGAAATTCCATTTTTATTGTAGCTTTCTATAACTATAAGCCAGAAAAATTCTTATCCATTAGAACTTCTTTTCATGTGGAAAATCCAGCCACAATTCCTTCATTTTATTCCCCATTGTTCTTCCATATCTCACTTGCTTTTTGGTTTTGTTCACTTGTTTGTGTATTCATCCTTTTAACTGTGAGGCTTTCTCAAAATAGATTTCCATTAGTTCAGAAGTAACAAGCTTCCTTTAACTTTAGTTTACTTTACAGCTTTCTTAGCTAAGCCAAATGCACATATGTTCATACATGTTGTTGGGCAAGTTAGGCAACACATTAGAAAAAATTATTTAGGGGTAGTTCAACCCTGATAGTTATTTTTCTAAAAGTAAAAGTCTTGAGGCAGTTGAAGTTGTTTTTCTCCTTTTATCTTACTGTCTGGTTTCATCAATTTGCCTACTGTCGCAGAGGTTTTGAAGAGGTATCATTTTCACATTTATTTGTACTAATGCAACAAATAAATGGAATAAAACTTTTTGAATGTCTTCATTCAACTTTTCTCCTACATAAATTTTTAATCAAAAGCTTACTTAGAGTGAGTGAAGACCTCCTATGGAGCTAGTTTATGTCTTTAAAAGCTTTGTTTATCACCAAGAATGATATCTATCATAGAGGATTCATTTTGGTTCAAGGACATATTGTCTTGATGGGGTTTATACATCAAAGAGAAGAACTAAAGGGCTGTGATGAAAACTTTCCACCTGACACACAGGTAGCTGAAGGTATGTGCTATCCTTTCTTCGCTCCTTTTGTCACCTTTCTTAACTTTCTTGTTTTGAAACATGATAATAGTAGTTCTTGAGTTTTCTGGGGATTTTTGTTCTATATTGCATGCTGTGAAAAGATTTTTCTAGGTTCTGCTTCTGGGCTCCCTCTGATCTTGTGATGTTAAACACACTCCTGTCTTCCCTTAGCATTACTCTCATCATTTTCTTCTCCACTTGTTCCACTTCTGTCCTCTGTATGTGGGAGGGAGTGTACAGAAGATGTGAGAGGAAATTTAGTAGAATGGCAGAGTAGGGGTATGTCAGGGAATCATACTGCTAAAAAAAAGGCCTGCACAGTTTCAAAAAGAGAAAAGGATAGGCTGTACGATTCTTTGCATTTTTTCTAACATAACCAACAATGTTAACTTCTTTTTTTCTAATGAAGCATTTGCAAAGAAATACTGTCACTTATCTTTGAATTTTGATATCATCTATTCCCTAGATTTGTGTCTCAAATTCATGGTTTGTTTTGTAAACAGTAGAGAATGAACTATGTAATGAAAATTCCATATTTTATAGTAAGACTAGTGCATTTTGACCTTGAATTATGTGCTAATAGTAATGAAAATAAATACTTCAATGTAGGATGACATCGTATCTTGATTCAATTTGCATTGTATATGTTTAATGAAATACTAGAACTTCCTTCTGATAGTTTTAATACCTTGGGAAATATGTTGACTTTTCTTTCTGTCTTGCCCCAGAGTCATACTGGGAAATTCCACTCAGTATTAGAACCAGATTTAGTCAGTCAACAACAACGTAGAAAAACAATGTTGGGATATTTTTGGACTAGATAGGACTTTTAAAATATTTTCCTTATGCCAGTCATGTAAGTGAAAAATATATACACAGATGAAAGAAAAGGGAACTAAAATGTTTACAAACATCTTGATGAATAATTTAATATGAATCAAATTTTTGGAAATAAATTTTTTCTAGTATCGGGCCACAGTTTAAAGTATCTGTTATTTGGGCCACAGTTTAAAGTTTCTTTGATAATATTTCCTGGAATGATTGGTTGAAATTATAAAATTAAAATAACTTGCATGTGCTAGCATAAATTTGAGTGTTCTAGACATTTGAACTAAATTCAATACTAACCACAATAAGCTTGGTAAAAAAATCAGACTTTGGGAGTACTTTATGCCTCATAATCATCAAAAGTATTTTACATTCATTAAAAATTCAGCATAGTTTTTGGCACATAGTAAGGGAGAGTTGTTGATATAATTTTGTTGAATATAATACATGAAAGAATATTTCAAGCAAATTAAGTACATTTCAGAAAATTTCATTCTTTAAAAACAGTGCTTAAATATACAATTGTATAGAACAACTAAGAAAAATGGAAAATAAACAGTTAGCAAACTATAAACTATCAAAATTAATTGCTCTCTCAGCTCCCAGTGAAACATATGTGCATATGCAAAAATCTCAACTTTTGGCACCTGGTGCTTTTACTCAGTAATGCACACAGTGTGGTAGATTAGTATTTTAAAACTCCAAAGGGCAATCCATGATTGTTTTTATCAACATATTCCAATCCTGGCACTTTCCATATAAAGGAAACCTTTTGTTATAGCTAACACTTTTTTTCATTCCTTCTCGCTTCAATTTTTCTCTCTATCTCTTTTACTCTATTTCCAGATTCTGAAATATTATTATGGGCTCAAATAAGACTCTTCTTTAATTTCATTCATTCATGCATTTATTCATAAACTAATTGTTTCTTTTATCCACATCTGCCACTCTCATTGAACCACCCAATCATCTTAATATATGTATAAATATATATATATATACACATATGTGTTGTGTGTACATATATTTGTTTAAATGTGTCTTATTGAAGTATTTTTGCATATATATATTTAATTTTAGTAAATAATGCTGCACATTGGATTTTTTTTCCTACCCAGATCAACTTTTTATCCATCATGGTGCTTTATAAATCTCTTATTCATTGCTCCTACATATAGGTCCTGTTATTGTACTACTTGTTGGTTACATAATAATAGATACATTACTTAAACTAAGAAAATGTCTTCATCTATAAAATCACGGATGATAGTTCCCCTCATAAAATTGTGCAAGAATTAAATTAATGACTCTGGTCAGGTGGCTCAGTTGGTTGGGACACTGTCCCGTACACTAAAAGTTTGCAGAATTGATTCCTACTCAGGGCATGTATCACTGAGGTTGCAGGTACAATTCCTGGCTGTGGGTGGCAACCAATTGATGTTTCTATCATACATTGATACCGTTCTGTCTTTGTCTGTCTGTCTACCTCTCTCTCTCAATCTCTCTCTCTCAAATCAATAAACACATCCTCAGGTGAGGATTAAAAAAATTCTATTAATAATAGCATGACAGGTACTTAGCACATGAGAGATTCTCAATAAATAGGAACTTTTACTATATATCAAGTAGTTTACTATAGCTTGACAAAATAGTGTAAAAGATGGTGCAAGAATGTGGGTATTTCATAAAATGTAATTGGAGAGTTGGAAGAACCAGATTACAAAAAATTTTTCTAGGACTTTCTAAGATGGCGGCATGGGTGAATGCGCTGTGCCACCTAGCACAACCAAACAAGGGAAAAAATCAGAAATTTATACAACCAAAAACAGCCAGATCTGACAGAAAATCATATTGAGAGGAAGTCCGACAACCAAGGAATTAAAGAAGATACATTCATCCAGTCTGGTGAGCGGGGAGGAGCAGGGCGGAGGGAGAGTGCTCGGCGACCCTGCCGCAAGCTGGTGAACAGAACGCAGGACCGCGATTGGAGGGGCGGTTCCTGCAGGGCTGCAGCACACCGAGAGATGGGGGTGCCTAACTGAAGCGCGGCCAGTGCCTGGCTCATCCGGACCCAGCGGGTGGGCGGAGACTGGTGGACCGGGCAGGTCTGCATTCTCATGCAGAGGGACCGGGAGAGAAAGCAGGGCACAACCCATTGGTGCAGATTGAGAGCACCTGTGGGGTGGGGGAGCCGGCGGCGGGAGGAACTCCCGGCCTCACAGGAGTTCGCTGGGGAGACCCATGGGGGATTGGAGCTGTGCAGCCCGTACACTGACCCAGAGCGACCTCCAGAGCTGGTGCAGAGGGGCTCAAATCGCTTGCAGGAGGTGGTGTGGGTGCGGAGAGCGGAGAAGGCACCATGGTGCGCTCAGGTCCCGCCCCCACAGGTTACGTCACAGCACAACTACCGGGAGCTTCCCTGCACAGGGGACCTCCAAGACTCTGCCCTCCTTACAGTAACAGGCTCACCCAAGGAAAAAAAAATGGCCCAAAGAAAGGAACAGATTAAAGCTCCAGAGCTAACTGACCAAGAGATAGACAACCTATCAGATGCACAGTTTAAAACCCTTGTAATAAGGATGCTTTCAGAATTCGATGGAAAATTATCGAAATTGCTGGAACAAATGAGGAGAGATCTGCAGGGAACCAATAGGGATAAGAATGAAACTGGCACTCAAATCAACAGAGTGGACCAGCAGAAAGAAAAAAACATCCAAACAGAAAAGAATGACGAAACAAGAATTCAAAAAACATAGGAGGGGCTCAGAAACCTCCAGGACATCTGTAAACGGCCCAACATAAGGATCATAGGGCTGCCAGAAGGAGAAGAAGAAATCCTAGGAATTGAAAACTTATTTGAACACATAATGATGGAGAATTTCCCGAAGCTGGCAAAGGAAATAGACTTTCGGGAAGTCCAGGAAGCTCAGAGAGTCCCAAAGAAGTTGGACCCAAAGAGGAACACACCAAGACACATCATAATGACATTACCCAAGATTAAA